>PVKE010053197.1:0-10119 GCA_004027555.1 Craseonycteris thonglongyai
GAGAGAACAGGGACCATGCTTATATTGTGCTGTGGAATTTCTAAATTCTAATAAAGAACTAACCACCCAGTAGGTGCTTTATAAATATGTCCTGAAAAGTGAGGGAGCAGATTACTTGTAGTCTATGAATCTTCCAATGACCAGGTACATGAAAAGAGCAAGAACACCATAATCGAGTTCTAGGTCCAGCACTCAGGCTTCTCCAGAGACACAGAATTGAGACAGGAAATGATGGCGATTTATTTTATGGCATTGGCCCATGTTATTGTGGAGGCTGAAATGTCTGAATTCTGCAGGGCAGGCAGGCAGGCTGGAGACCCAGGGAAGAGCTGATGTTGCAGCTCAACCATGGAGATAGACATTTACTTTCCTCTGGAACTTCAATCTGTTTTCAATTAAGATCTTCATTTAGTTGAATAAGGCTCATTTATACTCTGGGGGTAATCTGCTTTATTCAAAGCCTACTGATTTACCTGTTAAACACATCTAAGAAATACCTTCACGG
Source organism: Craseonycteris thonglongyai (assembly GCA_004027555.1). Lineage (NCBI taxonomy): Eukaryota > Metazoa > Chordata > Mammalia > Chiroptera > Craseonycteridae > Craseonycteris > Craseonycteris thonglongyai. The sequence continues at coordinate 506 of PVKE010053197.1, forward strand.
CAGCATTTAGGCTGGCGTTGGATAAAATAGATGGGTTATGTGGCCTAGCCAAGTTGACACTTAAAATGAACTATCACATGGGTGATGTAGCTGAGTTATTGAATGTCTCCTAGTCTCTGTTTACTTCACATTGATGAGGACAGTGGTGAGAATTAGAGGAGTGGTTATGTGGTAAGCAGTTATGCTTCATGGTTCATAGTAAAGAACAATCTCCCCACTTGCCTCACTCCTATTCCAACCATACTGTGCCCCAAAGGGAGAGTTAAATATAGCCAAGCTCCTACATGCTGAGCATCTTCTCCGTCCACACCTCTCAGTTGGGGAGACGCTTCTGAGGAGGCAGATACTCTTTCATTTCTGTTCCTAGGGGGTAGCCATTTATGGTTCCTTTGTTCTACTAACAAACACTCTTGGAAAAGGAGGTAGAAAGGATGAAAATTATGAGGTCAAGTTACATGTAAATATTTGAGTGGAAGGAGGAGTGTAACCTAGATTGGAATTAGAATTCTGTGCTCCTAGTAACTTTTGTCACTACCTCTGGAGTCACTGAAGGCCAGAAGAGAAGATTAAATTTTGGCCAAGGCCCCCTGAGCAACTTCTCTTTGTTCATAGGCGTCACTAGTGTATGTGCACTATGTGCACATATGCCGCTGTGTGTTTGGCTCTTGTTCTCATTTTCTTGAGATAGAGATAACTTTGTGTGATAAAAACATGCTTAAATGCAAGACCCATAGACTTCCTTCTATTTTAAGTAAAATTGGCTTTTCATTTTTTTGTAGAAGAGGGAAGAGAAATATTGCCTATCATGTGTGTGGCCTGAACACAACCCTCAAAATATCTTAAAGGTTATCCATCAAGGTTTTTAAAAGGAAGTATATTATTCTTAATTGTTCTTATCTTATTATTATAAAATACTGTGGTGGATTTATTTTTTAATTTATAATCTTATGCCAGAAGGGACCATTTAGGTTTATTTTTATTTATAGACTGAAACAAAAACAAAATATACAGGACTCTGTTTACTATTTAAAATTTTATTCTCTAGTACTTTTTCTTTCTACTTGAAAAGGAATTCTGTCCTACAGATCAGTGTTTGGCTCTGAATCCATGGTGCTCCTTCCAGGCCTGTAGGGAATGCCTGGGAGAATTCTGGACCAGCAGACGGCCATATATTTCTTCTCTAATTCAGAGTGCGTGGGCAAAAAACATCAGGCAAAGGTATAAATAAAGTGTTCAGATTCCACATATGGTATTTCGGGTTTAAAAATTCTTCATAAACTTTTTCCATTGCTATCAGCAGTTTTATTCATTATGGGACATCCATGAACTCTCCTTTTGGGATTATTTGAGAAGCACCAAAGGCATTTGGGGGAAAGAACATGTTTGCTATAAGATTTGTGCAAAGATTGAGTGCCTGTGGGAGAGTAACCCCTTTATTGCCTATATGAAAATTTCGGTGGATTTTCCCATGTCATTGGCTGTCATGTTCTCAGGTACACGGATCCTTTAGTAGTGTAGCCTTAATGAGAGAAAAATGCTTTCCCCTTTTTCTCTCGTGTACTAGGATCACATCCATAGGCTAGTGAATGGATTTCCTCCTTCCTGTCTGCACTCAGCTGCACTTTTACTAATTTGGGGGGTCCAAAGCAGGAGATTGGGCCAAAAGATATAATTAAAAAAAAATTAAAACAGAGTCCTGCTCAGTCTACCCCTGCAGACTGAAGTTAGGTATATCTTTCCATGTCTGTGTGAGACTGAGCTTGGGCCAGATGGTGGAAAAAGTATACCTCGGATCATAAAGAGCCAATAGATGGATGTGTCCTGGGAGACAGAGTACCTAGACATGTCCTACTGGGTGGCCTCATTCATAAGAACAAAGAGAAAATCTCATTCTTGCTAAGTCACCGCAGAAGCAGGTATAGTAGCTGAGGTTGGCAAAGACAGACAAAGAGAACTTTTGAGTTTTTATCACATATATTCCCCTCTGCTTGACTATGAGCCCTTCCTGGCACATTATAATTGGGCATTGAATGTTTAGACAATCAAGACGAGCAAGCACCAGACCAGATGGTGCCACACTCCTTCCTATGTCATCTTCCATCACTAATTATCGTTAAATCACCCTGATTCTACTTGCTAACTACCATTCACATCTGTCCTTTTCCTAAAACTGTGCTGCTACTGCTTAGATCGTTCACTATATTCCACAAGATGGGTGTGCTTAGCTATAGTTAGGTCACATACAATATTCTTAGAGAAGGGTCTACCTTGTAATTAATAAACTGATAAGCTTCAGCTTCTGGGCCACTCCCTTGCACAGTCTCCTTCCAAAAGCTGGAAGAGCCCTAGCAATGTTCACACTTTAATAAAGTAAGATATATTTAACCATGATTGATTAAGTCTTCATTTTCTTTCTATTTCAACATCCCTAACCTCTACTTTTGAGGCTTTAGTGTAGACACAGGTATTTTTGGGCTCCAGCTAAAGGGAAGTGGATTTGGGAGCACGTTTGATTTTGGTTTAATAGTGGTTACTTTTGTTGTAAGTAGTAATTTCTAAATGCAGTTAAGTTATTGCTAGCTGCCATCCTGGTGCAGGACTGACTTCTAGGAATATTGCTTTGGCCGGCTGCCCTGATGCACCCAGATCTGTGACACGGGGTAGATATGAATATGTACTACAGCGTCTGGCACCAGATATTTATGCAGAGTCAAGGAGGAGCAGAGTTAAAATGTACAAAGCAGGATGCTTATCAGGGAGGGAAAGAGTCTTCCAAACATCTGATATATGAAATTGTAACAGGAATTTTTTTTCAAGAACTATTAGTCAACATAAAGTTCTCTGCTTTGAGGAATGTAATACATCATGCTATGTATACAATAATATTTTTTTCTCCTCAGATGAGAATTCTGCAAAAGAGATTTATTGAAATCTTTATATCTTAAGCTATGTTTGTGGTGGGTTTGATTTTTGTTTGGTAATTATTATTTTTTTTAACCATTCTACAATTTGTATTATGTTGTGGTTTATTTTCTCATTCTAAATAGGTATTAGATTTATATCTAATTAAATATATACTTAGTTTTGAATTATTTTGCTTAATAAGGGCTCTTAGAAAGTCTGAATAAGCCACGGACTAGCCTCCACATTGCAGTCAAGCTGGTTTTTTTTTTTTTTTTAAAGATTACAAGATTTTTTAAATTGTTTTTTGACAAAAAGAGAGACACAGGGAGAGAGAGAGAGAGAGAGACAGACAGGAGGAGGTCCCAGAGCAATCTCCATAGTTGTACATCATCAGTTTTCAACAGATTTATTCTATGGATAGGTGTGGGGCTGTGTATGGCAGGAACCTGGCCGGGATCTCCTGCATGGGAGGCACGTCCCCATGAGCCAGGGACGTCCCACATGGGAAGCTTACCCAGGGTGAGAGCTGAACTGAGGGCACATCCCAGTTCACAAGTTGGTATTCTTTTTTTTTTTTTTAAATATATTTTTATTTATTTATTTATTTTTGACGAGAGAGAGAGAGAGAGAGAGAGAGAGAGAGAGAGAGAGAGAGAGAGAGATTCAGAGACAGAGAGAGAACTGAACTGGGGGAGCTCCCAGTTCAGCATATGGTTCCACACGGGCCGGAGCTGGGATTCGATCCTCGGTCCCCAGCGCTGCAAAGTGAGCGCTTAACCCACTGAGCCATCCCGGCTTCCCCAAGTTGGTATTCTTAAAGTCAAAATTTGCCCAGGTAATGGGTCCCTAGCTACTACCCTTTGATGATTTTTCATCCCTTCAACTGCATATGCTATCCTCCTCATTGCCCTCCTGCCTCTCCCATCTTTGGCTCCTGGAACTGATGCTTTGTATGTTCCTCACCTCTTTTGACAACATAGTTCCCTCTAATTACAATGGCTACTTCAGTATTTTATGGTTGTTTGTTTGTTGGGTAAACATCTATTCACCCTTCACAGTGCAGCAAGACAGAAAACCATGCAGGAGAACTGAAAATCTGCCAGGACTAGCATTGAATAGAGAGGCCAGAAGGCCTCTAAATGTTCACAACTGGCTTTTGTGAGTTGACTTTGGTAAGAATGAAGGGTCAAGAGCACAGTGGCCAGTAGAAAGTATGTCACATGTTCCTGGTGGCTGGCTCCTTGCTTGGCAAGAAGCATATAGGTGCTAAGCCTGTGGTGTTGAGGGCCCCATGAAGAATCCCACTGTCGTCTACCATGTGAAGGGCTAAGCAGAAAAGATGGACTCTGGACTTCTGTGTTACTTCCTTTCTTGGTCTATTGGTTTCTCCTTGCTCTACCTCCCACAGCATTCTCTTGCTGCAATGGCTGTCTGGTCAGACTATGGGCTCATTCAGTTCCTCTCCCCACCCTTCTCACCCTCACACCCATGCTTCCTGATATTGTTGCTTTGTTGCTTCTTCCAAGTTCAGAGATATGGAGATGACTTGGAGTCATCTGTTTGTCCTTCACTCTTCATTTATCAAGGTTGTCTCACCATTTTCCCCATTCTTAACTAGTCTGCCAAGATAATGGTGTCTATTGACTTCATCGTATATTTATGACGGTCCAAATAACATGTGGCAGAATAGAACAGAGTGCAGTTGTCAATACTCTTTGATTTCATGTCTATTAGTAGTAGCAATGTTTATGATAATAAAGCAAAGACTGATTATTGTTTACCACACAGAGTAAAAGCGTTTTTAGTCAAGTACTTCATTATTTAGTGTGTACTTAATTAGTCACCGAACTGTTAGACTAAAATAAGCAGAGTTTTATTAATATTTACAGATCCTTTACTCCTCTTTATTTTCTTTCTTGTCATCTGTGTGAGTACATCATCCAATCTTCCCTTTAGTTTACAGATTTTTACAAGTAAAGAAGATTGTGCCAAGATTATGCCCCACCCCATCCCACTAACCCCTTAGAATGCACACTATGTATCCAGAAAAGATACAAGGAGAATCTGGGAAACTTCCAGGCCAAAGAAAGCAAATGTTAAATCTATCATTCTTTAAGCATACCCTTAGGCAACTTTGCAAAGCTCTCTTGTGATTAGCTTTCTTGAGAAAAATGAACGCAGTTTCCTTTGCATTCCTGAGTTCATGCATTTTATTTCTTCTTCTGGACATCCAAGTAACCAATGTGGAGCTCTGCCCCCACACTCTGCCATCTCTCTGCATAGTCAGGGAAACAAAATGCTGCACCTCTCCTAAATCCCAAGAGCTGCGAATCTGTGTAGATAAATCTGGTCTTCAAATTTGCTGTCTCTGGTGTTACTTTATTTAGATAAGCTAGAGAAGGGGTCCTAAGGACAATGAAAGCAGAAGTTTACCATTGCTCTGTCAAGTTGACCAGGAGGAATGAATCAGATAGGACTACTCTCCCCCAGCCTCTCCTCCCCAGGCTTGGAGCTTTACAAATGATTTCAGGTTGGAAGTCAGGCTACTTGAGTGTCCTTGCTCAATCAGTGGTTGAGAAGTCCCCAGCAGCACTACTGGAAGACCTCTAAAAGCCTAGCACGTGTCAGGGGATTTGGAGCCACTGGGACTGACATGAGATAGATGACAATTTCCCAGATATAACTCTGCCCAGCTGAACTTCATACCAAATGTCAAATACATGAGAATCATAATAACCCAGACAGTTATCCAGAGCGAAACTCTTTCAAGGACACTTAACTGTTATTCCAACAAAACTGCAGTCCAATTTTCAGCTCCACAAAATTCTGATTTTGTTTTCATCTCTTGTGTTACAGTAGGATCAAGGACACAGGCTGGGAGAGTAAGATAAATGATAACTCACCACACCTGGAGAATTCAGAAAGGAGACTATTTTATACAAAAAATAGTTATAATCTCTTTGTGCTCGGCAGATCCATTTTGCTCCCAAAGTTAAATAACTTTTCTGTTCTTTCTGGTAGATAATTAATAGTTTCTTAATCTATATAGTCTCTTGTCTAACCTCTACTACCAGGCATAGTATAAGAAAAGCATGAGCATGTTTGATATGTAATTTAGAGGATTATAACGTTATAAAAATATAACCCGCATACAGTGGCCTCAAGATTCTGAAATCTGTGCTAAAATGAATCATAGAAGGATATTCACCACAAAATGTCCAAGAAGTGACCATTTCTATTGTTTCTTATTTACCCATCATTTCTTTGAATAGAGTTAATCTTATTCTTTTACTTTCTTCTATTTATTTACTCTTCCAATTTATATATCAAATGTCTATTCTCTGTGAGATAAAGGGAGTGGGCACAGGACAATGGCAGATATTGTGAAGCTAAGATGTGTGTGGTGCTTCTCAAAAACAATAAATATGCTAAACCTGTAAAAGGTGCTTGTTGGCCTATGGTTTTAGCAGATTCCAGTAGACCTGCATTAGTCATCTAGACCTGCATTAGTCATTTCTCTTCTCTGGACTCTTTGACTCTAGATTTTTGACATTTGTGCTGATTTACCTTTATGTGAATCTTTCAATATGGAAAATGACCTCCATTCCTTTCAGTAGTTTTATTGTATAATTTCCTTGATAATCTCCTCCCCCACTGTTTTCTCTGTTCTTTTTCTGAGTCTTCCTAGCTGGATGTCAGACCACCTCGATTCATAATGTATTTTTTTTAATGTTGCCCCCCTCCCCCCCTGATTTCCATGTTATCATATTTTGTTGCTGTTGTACTTTTGGAAAATGCCTTTGATTTTACCTTCTGAGTGCTTCTATTGGATTTTTTTTTTCAATTAAACTTTTTACTTTGAGGTAATCATAGATGAATATGTAGTTGTAAGACACAACAGATTCTTTGTATCCTTTACCCCTCCCCCCAGTGGTAATATCTTGCAAAACTGTAGGACAATATCACAATCAGGATATTGACATTGATGCAGTTAGGATACAGAACACATCTGTAAGCACCAGGATCTTTCATGTTGCCCTATTATAGCCACACCCAGTCACCACCTGTGGCCATTCTCTCTTTAACCCATTCTATAATTCTGTCATTTCAACAATGGAATCAGGCAGTCTTGGAGAGTGGAAACCCACTGCCTTCTCAGGTCACTGGTGCTCTGACAATAAACACTTATTCTATTGACCCAGAAAAAAAAAAAATAACTGATCAGTCCTAGACTCTCAGGCAATGAGAGCCACTAACCAGCCAGAGAAGAACTTGTCAAGAGAAGCAGGCAGAATGGTCCTAGCCTGAGAATTTCTTGCTATCTTGCATGTGAGGGTAATGAAGGCCTGATGAAGAGGCAAAAGGAACCTTTTCCTACTTCCAAATTTTGCAGTAACCTGGCTAGGTCTTTGAGTCACTTTATTCTAGGGGTAGAACAAGCTCCTCTTGCTTTTCTTTCTCTTGGGTTCAATCAAATCTGATAATTTCATCTTCCCAGGAAACCTCATTGCTTCTAACAAATTCTCTCTCTCTCTTTTTTCTTTTAACTTGAAGAGTAAAAGTTTTAAACAAAGCATTTTTTATAGCTTATATCTGATATTTATTTATCTATATTTATTTTTATTCAAAAATGAATAAAAATACTATTCTGTCTACTTTCCAGAGCAAATCTTCTAATCATACATCTCACAATCAGTCAGTGCAATGCACAAACACTTGCATGTTCCACAGTCTATAGGCCAGTGTCCCTTTCAAAGAATCAGCTGATTCTGACTCATACCTTGCAGGTGGGGCACTGTGGGCCTAGGGAGGTAGAGATTTTTATTCTCTCAGTGGTTCTACAGAGTAAGCTGCCTTTGTTCTATAATCATATTTCTGTTCTGGAGTCCTCTGAAAGCATTTCTCTGCTCTACTCCACCTTCTCCACCACTTTCCTCTCCATCCTGTCTACTTAGTCCACAGATGTGTTCCAGAATCTCTTCACCATGGGCCCAAGCCCCAGCCATATCTGCCACCCAGCTTTGTCTGTCCCCAAATACCCTGCTAGCTGACCTGGTTATACATTGGGTGTGACACATACTACATATGATTTTTCCAAATTGGTTGGTCTTTGGAAAGCTCCAAATTGTTTTTTGTCAATTGAATTTTTTCTCTAAATTTTTAATCTCTTGTGCCTTTTAAGAGAAAATTTAAGCTGCATGTTTCTGGTTCATTTGTGATTACAGTAACTCCTCAGAACCTTGTGTTGTAAGACTTTTTTGATGTTCATGAAGTCTTATGAAGTTTTTCATAGTACTTTAAAAACATTCATTCTTGAACATGGAAGTAGCCTTTGGCCAGCTAGCTATAACCTAATTTTAGCATGGTATTGTGTGGTTTCATTCCAAACCTAGATTAGCCAAAAGGTATTTTCTCACCCCCATTAGCTCTCTTTGGAATGGACTTGGTTCTTGCATCCCACAAGAATATATTTCATTAGGACTGCTTGTGCCTAGGGGCAGTCTCACAGTGTGCCAGCCTAGAGATGGCTTTAGAGTTTAAACCCTTTATGGCTATTCCTGAAAATTAACATGAATGTGAGGAATCTTGTATCCGATCATCCCAATTCCGGATAAGAAGTCTGACCTCAGGAAAGTTCTTAAGTTCATGAATTTATTCTTAAAAAACTGCTACATACCTCCTTGCTGAATATCACTATAGCCATCTTCGAAGTACTCCCTTTGGGAAGATATACACTGATGCTAGTGTCTAGTCCACCCTTTAAAGCAATTTTGAAACTCTTTTTCTGGAATGGCCATCAGAAACATCATCTTACTACCCTTGATGTACTGAATGTCATCAAAATGTCTTCCTTTCAATATTTCCTTTATCTTCAGGTGAAGATAAAAAGGTCACTGGGGACCAGATCAGGTGAGTAGGGAGGGTGTTCCAATATAGTTATTTGTTGACTAGCTAAAAACTTTCATACAGACAGTGCCCTGTGGGCTGGTACATTTTCATGATTCAAGAGCCATGAGTTGTTGGTAAAAAGTTCAGGTAATTTTTGTCTAGGTTTTCCACACAGCCTTTTCATCACTTCTAAATAGTTCACTTGGTATACTGTTTCTCTAATTGCTACAAATTCATAATGAACAACCCCTCTGTTATCAAAAAAGTTTGGCAACATTGTTTTGACTCTTGATTTGGACTAATAGAACTTTTTTGGTCATGGAGAATTGTATAACTTCTACTGTGCACTTTGATACCTTGGTTCAGAGATGTGTTGGTATATTCACGTTTCATCACCAGTGATAAAACAGCATCTTCTTGCTTCTCCGAAAGGTCTTGGCAAACTTCAACTCTCCTCTGTTTATATTCACCAGTGATGTACTTTGGGACCATTTTAGCACAGACTTTTCTCATGCCAAAATTTTCAGTTAAGATTTCCCTGTTTCTTTTTATTTTTTATTTTTTTTATTATATTTTATTGTTAAATTTAATGGGGTGACATTGGTTGGTAACAATTAGGTAGTTTCCAGAAGTACAAGTTTACATCATATCACCTATGCATCGCATTATGTGCCCACTTCATAGAATCAGGTCCCCCTCCACCACCAAAAATCTGGTGCTCACTTCCACCTCCCTCCCATAACTCTCCCTCCCCCCTTCTCCCCCTTCTCCAGGTAACCACCAAACTATTGAGTGTGTCCATAATGCTGGTGCCCTCTCCC
>PVKE010053198.1:0-10119 GCA_004027555.1 Craseonycteris thonglongyai
CCATCCCTGTTTTTTGTTGTTGCTATACATTTTTTGTTTACTTAGCATTGAGCTATGAGATCCAAAACAAGTCAAGTACCTTCATCGGAGATTCTGTATTTTGAAAATGTGCATGTGCTTATGTATTTTATAATAGTAACAATTTATATATGTATTTCTAGGAAGTTTTGTTCCAAATACATTTTAAGGAGACAGCTCTTAAAATTTGATGCATTATAGAAACTTACCCAATTAGTCATATCAGAATATTTCAGAAGACACATGGGGGACTTAGTGTTAACCTGACTCTACTCTTTAGTTCACAGAGCTATCTGGACAATTTTGAGCATCATCATAATACAAGGCACTCTGCAACTCACCTAAGGGGCTGGGGAGAGGAATAAGATAATTCTCGCTCTCAGTCAATTTATAATATAGTAGAAGAAACAAGGTAAGTATATGAGTTTATGAAATAGAAAGTGGGATAGGGCTATATCTTATAAGTTGTACTAAGTGCCATTGGGTAGAAAAGAAAACAAATATTAAATGTGACTTGAAATTGAGACATTTTCCTTTGTTTGGTGTGGCAATGTATTTTATTTTATTGTTTTGTAGATATGTATTTTATATAAAAAAAAACACATAAAAAGCTAAATGCAGAAACCTACACATTCTTTGTCTCATGGCCCTTGCTAGAATGAGAAAAAATGTTTGGTTATTAAGTACATGTGCCCAGTTGTTTATCATTTGGGTTAAATAGGCCTTTATTAAAACTAATTAAAAGTATTCAATAATTAAATATTTACAGAAGATTGTAGAGATGATTTAGAGCGTTAAAAGAAGAATTTCAGACAGAAAAAGCTGAGAACTATGAGCCGTGGGGAATATTTAAATTAAGAAATTTATTATAGTAAAAGGCACATTGGTATTATCCCCCTCAAAATATTTGCCCCCAGAGAGCTGACTCTGAGTGGTGAGCACATAGTGCAACACATGGGTGATGTCGTGTAGAGTGCTACACCTGGAACCTGTGTAATTTTTACCGACCGATGTCATCCCAATAAATACAATGATTAAAAAATACTTTTGCCCGCTTTGAACACATGTAACCCGTCGTTCTTGCCACTTTCTGGAGCAGTTCTGGAAGACTTTTCGTGAGTGTCTGGGAAATGGGCAGTTTCATCCTCTGTGTCACACACCTCGCTTCCGGTATGGCAATTTCTGCCAAATAAACACTACCGTGTGTCTTCATCCGCCTTATTCACCGGATCTGGCACCGTACAACTTCTGGCTCTTCCCCAATGTCAAAATGACCATGAAAGGTAAATGTTTTAAATCAATTCAGGACATCGAAGCAGCCACAACAGAGCAACTAAAGACAGTCACATGAAAGAGGATTTCCAGAACTGCTTCAGAAAGTGGTAAGGACAGTGGGGTAAGTGTGTTTGAAGCAAAGAGGAGTATTTTGAGAGGGGTTAATGGCACTGTGTCTTTAACTGTAATAAATTTTTTAAACTTAATGGTCACTATATTTTTTGATCACACTCATATATGATTTCACTCATATGTAGGATATAAAACTGAGAGCAACAGAGGAACAAGACAAACAAAGAAACAAAACTCATAGGCACAAACAACAGTTTAGTGGTTACCAGAGGGCACAGGGTGGGAGAAGAGGAAAAAGGGGTCAAATATACAGTGATGGAAGGAGAACAGACTCTGGGTGGTGAACATACAATACAACACATAAATTTAGATGTGGATTATATCATTTCACTAACCAATGCCCCCCACCCCCAATAAATTTAATAGAAATTAATTTTTTAAAAAAGGAATTTCACATGATCTGCTATTTTTATTTTGCTAAGTGAAGAGTAGAAGAGTTGTGAGGCTTACGCTATGAGCAGCCCTCTTTCCAAGTATGTCAATACTGTGAATTACTGTCACTTATTGGAACTACCTGTGGGCTTTAAATTTTAAACACAATGTATGCATATGTCCTAAATAAATAACACAGCCTATTTTAGACACCAATATTTTAATTTTGAAAGAAAATATTGATAGATATTTTATAGAAATAAATAATCATTATTAATACATTTATGATATCTTTCATTCATGAGTACCAAAATCCAAGATGCATGGAGTTGTCTGGCATTGCTCTGTTGCTAAAAATTGTGATGTGACTGTTACCTGGTTTGTTCTGAATGACTCCTAATGGTTCTTGAGACTTGCTCAGGATCCATCTGGCTCTTAGGAGCCTTATGTCACCATGGCTATGATCCCAGACTCTGGTGACAGACTGCCTGGGTTCAAATTCAGACACCACTACTCACTCTCGTTATGACCTTGGCCAAGTTGCTTTTTTACCTGTTTCTCACTTATAAAATGCTGCATGTTGTATTACATATCCCATAGGGGTATTATGAGGCTATTCTAAGATAATACAAGTAGAAATGGGCTGTTGCAGGTTTGGGAAGTAGAAAGGACTCCATCATTGAGTACTTAAAAATAAGCTCTGTTCAGATAGTGATGGATAGGTATAAAAAACCATGTACCTGAACGCTTTCTTGTCATGATGTTGCAAAAGCTTTTCTGGGGCTTTTATAGAATGTCAGAATACGTGACATATTGGTTCTGCTAAATTTACAGGGTAATTTTTAGGGAATTACTGGGAGATGAAACTATGTGGAATTATCTGATGCAGAATAACAGAATACCTCTCCACTGAAGCATGTGGTCATGATTCCTAACTACCCATTACTAAATATCACTTTCCTATTACATGTGAAGTACATCAATTGTAAAAATATGAGACATACCTATTTTAAGCACAGATCTAATATGATGTATAACAGACTGAACTTGCTCAGATATATACACACCAGAGTGCTGTGTATGGTCATCTTAGTTCCCCCTGCGTTACCTGAGTGTTGAATGGCAGTGGATTGAAACACTCTAGCTGACTGGTAAACCGAACTCATAGGATCCCAAGGTGGTTCTTTTTCATGATCACATATAGGAAAGGTGGTAAAAACCTCAAGGGATAGAGATTGCTTGCACATATCTATTTTCACATGCGAAAAGGGTCTTGGTTATTTTAATGTTGGCAATAGGAAGAACATTCCAGATAGACCCCTGACATCGTAAGCTGTCCTTCCTTCTGACCTCTGCATGGATCAGCAGACTGTGATCTCTGCAGAATTTAGGATTAATTGCACCCAGAAAGAACCTCTCTAAAATGTAAAATGTGGGCTTGGTCATTAGTTCATTTTGCGTGCTGCGCAAACTATATTTGGCATCATTAACAGCTGCTTGCTTGAAGTGTTCAGCACTCAAATATGATTGGTGAACACTGAGAATTTTATGTTGTGGTATTGCTTGCAATTATGGAGATGTTGATAGATCAATTTCCATCTCATCTAAATCCTGAAGAAATAAAATGGTCTATAATAGCATGTCCCTTCTACTTGGGACCCTGCTAATTTCCTTGATTTTTATTTATTTATTTTATTCTATGAAGAAAAAGACATCACTCTTTTAGTAATGTTCCCTGAATATACATAGTGATCACTTACCATTTCCTAAATGATTCGAGCAGCAATCTTATGTTTATATAGAATATTCCCACTGAAACGCAGGCTCTGAAATTTCCGTGCTGATTAGAAAAAAAGTGTTCTAAACACCTCTTGACAAAATTGACTTAAATCAGGGCCAGATAAATCTAATGGACTGGAGATGGGAAATTTGCCTCTAAAATGTTAACATATTTACAATACCTTTGTTATCGCCTTGGTTTTTTTGATGGTGGCCACAGTGGTTAATAAGCAGAGATAATAGAAAGGGCAAGGGTAACCTTCAGAAAGTCTGAATGAACCTGGTAAGGTATCTTTAGCATGAGTAAGGCAACAGCAAAGGGTAGCTCAATGATTAACAGCCAGCCCTCAAAACAAAATAAAAGAAACAAAAACAAAGAAACAAAACAAAACAAAAAACCTTGGCTTGCAGCATTGGCCATGGTATAAATACTCCCACATGGCTGTTTTCATACTTCCGATGTAACATCACTGAATGTGGGTTGCAAAATAGATGCATTTCATGGAACAGTCCTATTTGTTTTTCTGTCCCCTGAGCCACATGGTTAAATGGCTTTTACTTACCTCTTTCTCATAGTTATAGTGGTGAAATATAGAGCAGAAAGTCACTGAAATGTCAATACCCTTGTTAGAATAAGACCTAAGACCTTTGGACTTACCTTTATAATTTGTGCCTTTGACCAATATGTGGAAATAAGCTAGAACAGCAAAAGAGGAAAGAAATGATGGGTTGTGCTCTTAGGCAGGCAGCTAACTGGACTAGGTAGGAATAAAAAACCACGTTCAAGTCCAGAATGCCAATAATTAGAACATTTTGGACAATTCACTTCACTCAGTATTTTGACATTCATCAGACCAATTTTGAATGCCTCACTGTGTGCCAGGTATTGGAAGATATGGGGGGAAAAAGCAGATATTTTGCCTTAAAAGATGCTATAGCTTAGTGGGAAAGAACATACAGGTATTAATGACAGGGTGCATTTATGGGCTAGCGTGGAGCTAAGGAACCACATAGGAGGGAAATGGAACCTGTTTTTGCAGAGTCCTAAAAGGTTTCTGAGAAGAACATAGGAGAGTAGATCGGAAGCAAACAGCAAAGAGGGGTGAACTAAGAGGCATCTTTATTTCCAGATCTCATTTTGGTATTTCATCACTAAGCAAAATATGTGTCATAGGCTTTCTTTTGTTGGAAAACCTTAATCATATTAAAAACACACTTCTTGGGGAAGCTGGGATGGCTCAGTGGGTTAAGCGCTCACTTTGCAGCGCCGGGGATCAGGGATCGAATCCCAGCCCCGGCCCGTGCAGAACCATATGCTGAACTGGGAGCACCCCCAGTTCAGTTCTTTCTCTGTCTCTGTCTCTGTATCTCTCTCTCTCTGTCAAAAATAAAAATAAATAAATAAATAAAAACATATTAAAAAAACAAAACAAAAAAACTACACTTCTTTCATTCCAAATTTACAAAGGTTTTATAAATGAGTGAGGAATTTTATCAGATATTTTCCACAACTACTGAAATAAAGGTTTTTGTTTTCTTTTATCCTTTCAATGAGGTCAGTTACAGGAATGTATTTTCAAATGTTAGACCAAAATTATATTTCTGGAAAAAATACCATGTATTTTTCACACACATAATTACATATAAATGTGTGTGTGTGTGTGTGTGTGTGTGTGTGTGATTTTTAGGTCTATATTAGTGAGAGAGATTGTCCTATTATTACTTTTTTATAATGCCTTTGTCAGATTTTGATATTCAGGTTCGATTGGGCACGTAAAATGCATTAATAGGGGAAGCCAGGATGGCTCAGTGGGTTAAACACTCACTTTGCAGCCCTGGGGATTGAGGATCGCATCCCGGTGCCCGTGCAGACCCATATGCTGAACTGGGGAGTGTCCCAGTTCAGTTCTCACCAAGGTGAGACCCTGGCCCAGTTCCTGCCTTGTGTAGCCCAGCACCCACCTGTGGAATGAAATTATGTGGAAAAACCAATGATGTGCAGCTATGGAGACTGTTCTGGGCCCTCCCCCTTCTCTCTGTCTCTGTTTCTCTCTCTCTGTCAAAAACTATACAAATAAATCTTTAAAATGCATTAATAGTTTTCTCTCTCTCTCTCTCAAGAGTTTGTATAACATTACTGTAATTTCTTCCTTACCTATCTGGGATAATTCACCAGTGAAGCTCTCTTGGCCTGAATTTCTGTAGTGGGAATGTTTTTAATTCCTTGTGCTATTCATTTAAAAGCTTTAGGGTTCTTCATACTTTCCATTCTTATTATGTTGGGTTTTTTTTTCCTAAGAAATTTATATAGCAGTTTAATCCAAATTGTCAAGTTTATTCACATAAGGTTGTGTCTCTTACTGTCTTTTTGACACCTTTTCAACCTCCAAATGCCCCTTTTGTTTTCACACCTGATATTGATAATTTGCACTATAATTTTCTTCTTAATCAGGCTTGTGAGATGTTTATGAATTATAGTGGTCTTGTCCAAAGAAAAACTGCAGGCTTTGTTTATTTTCTATTGTATTTATGCTCCCTTAATTCATTTTTTCTTGTTTTTACCTTCTTTTGTTTGATTTGCCCTTCATTTTCTGACTTCTTGAATTGGAAGCTCAGATTATTGCTATTCAATCAATATGCATGTAAGCCTACAAATTGCTTTATAGTCAGAGTTTTAGCTATTTTGCCCAAGTTTTGATATGGATGTTTTCAGTATTGTTTAATTAAAAATTTTTAACTTTCAGTATAATTTTTTCTCTTACCCATAGGTTATTTAAAAGTGTGTGGCTTAATTGCAAACATTTGGAAATTATGTAGTTATTTTTCTATACTCAAATTCTCACTTAAATCCAGTGGGAAGAGGACATATATTGTATGGTACTTAGGAATTTGAGACTTGTTTTGTTGTTCATCATATGGTCCAATTTTGATAAACATTTAATGTGCATTTGGAAGTAATGTATATTTTGCTTATTTTAAATGCAGTACATTATAAATGCTAATTAAGACAAACATGTAAAATATGCCAGTCAAATTTTGTCTGTCTTTACTGATTTTTGTTTTGGGCTATTCTATCAGCTATTGGGAGAAGTATGTTAAAACCTTCAACTTTGTGGGTTTATCTTTTCTTTATATAATTTAAAGTTATGTTATTAGGTAGAAATATTAAGAATGTGTATGCCTTTCTGGAGGAGTGACTCTTCTTTCATTATGAATTTTTCTATATCTTTTAAACTCTAATTGATTATATGTATAGAAATAATTACTTTCAAATTTATGCAATCCATTTAAATCAGATGTACTTATTGAAATGTGATAAATATATCCTGCTTGGGTTTGAATGAGCATCTTGACTTTATAGTTTGATGACGTTCATCTGGTTTTGAAAATAAATATTTCTTCTGTCCTAATATCTTTTTCTTTATTCTTTTTGGGATTCTAATCACTTGTATGTTACCCCTTTATGTTCTTTTCTACAGTTTCTATTTTTTTCTCTCTGTCCTTCAGTCCAAATATTTTCTTCTGATCAGTTTTCCTGTTTATTAATCCTCTTCTTTTGTGTCAATTCTGCCAGTAAGCCTATCTACTGCATTTTTCTTTTCAATTATTATATAACTTTTAGTTTTAAAAATTCCATTTTATTCATATTAATTGATTTCAGTTCTCTGGTGAAATTCTCCAGAAATCTGGTCATCTGTTTTATTAAACATATTAGTAACATTCATTTTAACATTTATGTAACTGCTCTATGTGAACTATTAATATCAATTAAGTTCATTTCTGCTTTTTTTTCTTTTGGTTTTCAGACATTTGATCTTCTCTGTTGTATGCTTGGTAATTTTGGATTGGGTATCAAATGTGCATAAAGACAGTCTTAAGGTTCTAGACAGTGATATATTACCTCAGGAAGGGTTGTCTGTTCTTCTGGAAGGAAATGAAATAGGGATAGTTCAGCTTGATCCAAGTAGAAACTGAGATGATATAAGGTTGCATTTTAGACTTTGAGAGAGATTACTCTTTTCAGTTTCCTCTTCTCCTTGGATATATAGCCTTTCAGGTGGTCTCAACTGAAAGACTGGGCACTGTTCTTTTTGAGTCCCAAAATCTAGTTCTTATCTCCCAGTTTGATGACACTATTGAAAGCTCTGTGCCACTGCTTTCTGCTTAGCCTCTCTGCCCTACACTATTTATGAACAGGTAATTGCCTCATGTGAAATGCATTTCCCTTCTTTCTGGATCTTGATCTCTTAATTTCTGTCTGCCTTAGTCATTTCATTGTCCAATACTTTCGTCATTTCATTCTCCAATGCCTTCAAACAACATTTTTTCATCTCCAGAATTTATAGTTATTGTTGTAGAATATTATTATATTACAAGCTCCACTTTTATAGCTGGAATCAGAAATCTTGTCATTGGAGAAATTTAAGCCTGGGGATTTTGTCATCTGATTTGCATGTTAGAAAGATGTCTCCAAACATCAGTAACCTCATTTGTACAATTAAAACTTTTGATAAAAAAGTGTTCTTCAAGGCCCCGTTCAACTCCAATATTTTGCAAGTTTTAAAAGTCCTAAGAGTATGTCATGACTATTGCGTTGCCGTTATTTCAAGCTGCATAAAGCCCCAGGGCTTTTAGTATTAGTAACTTAAAGGTGGAAAAGAGTAAACTCTGGGGAAAATGGCCAAGAAGACTTTCACCTTTGGTTTCTCTTGTGTAGTTTCTATACTATACTTCTTACCAGCTTCTAGCAGCATCCTCTTGTTTCTGAGTCCTGGATATAGGAATCGGGCTATTTTTTTTAGTAGCCTGACCACTCTCTCCTCATGTAGTGGTGCCCCCATGCTACACCCTTTTCTTAAGAGTTTCTACTCTAGAAAAAGCTCCGCCATGCACTCTGCCTTTTTCCAACATGCATTTTAAAAACTCCTTCTTCCATATAATTGTTTTCAGAAAATTCACTTCAAGTAATAATAGCTCCTATGTTATCCCCAGAGCAAAGTGTGTGCATTTTGCAGATTTAGCAGGATTTGATTGTGTGACAAAAAGCAGAATAGTATTTCAGGCTCTACTGAAGAGGAAAATCTCTGTAGGGGGCCTTTTCTGGTGTTTGTTAAGTTCAATTCCAGAGTACTGTTGACTATTTTGGAAACATTTAGCTTGGTTCTGTGTTTGAGACAAGCTGAGTAGATATTTTTGCAGGAGTTTAGGTCCTTGGAAAATAAAGCAAAGTTGAAGTTATCCCTCAGTTAAAATGGAGCTATGACTATTTTTTACTTACAAAACTGCCTTCTCTTTTTAAAAGTTATTTTAGAAGTTTGTTATAATGCAAACAATATTTGTTATACAGAAATGTGGAAAATAGAATAAGAAAAACACAACAGAAGTTTTATTTCTCAATAACCATGGTTAACTTAAAAATGTTGTCTTGTCACTTTTAACAACATATTAGCAAACCAGATTCAGAAATACATTAAAAAAATTGTACACCATGATTAAGTGGAATTTATTCCTGGGATGCAAGCAAGGTTGGTTCAATATCTATAAATCACTTACCCTCATATACGACATAAACAAAATGAAAGATTAAAGTTATATGATTATATTAGTAGATGCAGAAACAGCATTTAACAAAATTCAGCACTCATTTGTGATAAAAAAAATCTCAGCAAAGTGAAAATACAGAGAATATATCTCAACATAATAAAGTTGATAATATAACAAATACATAGCTAATGTCATACTCAATGGGGTAAACCAAAACTGTTTTACTTAAGATCAAGAAGAAGACAAATGAGGTCTACTTTCACCTCTTTTATTCAACAGAGTACTGGAAGCAATCAGACAAGAAAAAGAAATGTAACAAAAGGCATTCACATTGGAAAGGAAGAAGTAAAACTGTCATTATTTGTGGATGACCTGATATTATATATAGAGAATCACAGAGATACCACCAAAAAACTATTGGAACTAATAAAGGAATTCAGTAATGTAGCAGTGTACAAAGTTAATATTCAGAAATTGGTTGCATTTTTATACACCAATAATGAACTATCATAAACAGAAATTAAGAAAAGATTTCCATTTACAATTGCATCAAAAAAAATAAAACTTAGGAATAAATTTAACCAAGGAAGTAAAAGACCTGTACTCAGAAAATTATAAGACACTGAAGAGAAAAATGGCAGATTATACAAATAAATGCAAACATATACCATACTCATGGATATGAAGAATTAATATAGTTAAAATGTCCAGACTACCCAAAACAAATTATAGATTCAATGTAATACTTAATCAAAATACCAGTGGCATTTTTCACAAAACTAGAACAAATAATTCTAAAATTTATATGGAACCCAAAAGACCCTAAATAGCCACAACATTCTTTGGAAAGAACAAAGTATAGATATCATACTACTTCGTATCAAATTATACAACAGACCATTGTGATCAAAACAGCATGGTACTATCATAAAAATAGACACAGAGCAATGCAACAGAATAGAGAACCCAGAAATAAACCCATACCTACAGAGTCATTTA
>PVKE010053199.1:0-10116 GCA_004027555.1 Craseonycteris thonglongyai
TTTTCTTTTTTTTTTTTTTTTATTTTTTACTTTTATTTTTTTATTTTATTGTTTTTGACAGAGAGAGAGAGATACAGAGACAGAGAGAGAACTGAACTGGGGGCACTCCCCAGTTCAGCACATGGGTCCACACGGGCCGGAGCCGGGATTCGATCCTCAGTCCCTGGCGCTGCAAAATGAGCACTTAACCCACTGAGCCATCCCGGCTTCCCCTATTTTGTTTTCTTAATGGTGGTGTTTTACTTGTTCCATCCCTAATATTTCCTATAAACTGGATATTAGACTTAAAAGTTTGATTAAGTTGCCTTAAATGTTTTTTGGCAAAAGTACTTCGTAAGTGTACATAAATGTTTATTGAGCCTGGGACTGGCCCAGATTGACCATCCTTATAATCAGGATTGTAAGTTAGTTCTGAATTGGAATTTAGCAGGATACGAAAACAGTATGAGCTCTGATTAGAAAAGTATTTTTTCCTCCCTTTAGACCAAGACTTCTCATCTAGGAATACTGGTATATCTTTAACCATTCTCTTTTTCTGTTTTCTTTCTTTCCAGGATCCCAGCTGGCTACTGCTTTGTAGAATTCGCAGATTTGGCCACAGCTGAGAAGTGTTTGCATAAAATTAATGGGAAACCCCTTCCAGGAGCCACACCTGTAAGGACACTTAGATAATGATGATGTTGCCATTTTTATTCTCAACATAACTATCATTTATTGAATTCTTACTGTATATGTACATTATTTTATTTAATTCTATGAATCCTACTGTATATGTACATTATTTTATTTAATCCTATAACAGCACTGAACAGTAGGCATTGTTACCGTTAAGACCAGAAACTGAAGCTCAGGGAAATGGAATAACTTGCTTAAGGTAACACAGGTAGTAAGTGGCAAAGCCAGGATGCAAACTGAAGATTGGTTGCCTCTGAAATCCATGCCCTTTCCACTCTGTTCTGCTGCCTCCCTTAATGGAAGACTTTAAACTAGACCTCTTGCCTGATTGAGAAAGTAGAATAGGCTGGCAGTAGTGAGGACACATTTCAAGAGAGTTACATTCTGCTCTTCCCACAGTTACTTAGCTTACAGCTGCACCAAGCTGGCACACCTGGGCTCATAGAATCATGGAGTTGGCAGTGCCCTTAGCGGTCATCCGCGCAACCCCCTCATTATATGCAGGAGAAAAGGCTGAGGCTTAGAGAGGGGGAGATGTTTTGGCCAAGGTAATTTATTTCAGTTTTTTTCAAATATTGTTTGATTCTCAAAATTCCTTTCTCTGTTTTAGTTTGTTTATTTTTAAATTTCCAGGCAAAACGTTTTAAACTGAACTATGCCACTTATGGGAAACAACCAGATAACAGGTAAGTACAGAGTAGTCTCAAAAGTAGCTTCAAGTCCTAGGTGAAATGTCTAGGTCAAGCTTGTCTAACCTGTGACCTTTGGGCTGCATGCAGCCGAGGACAGCTTTGAATGTGGTCCAACACAGATTCATAAACTTTCTTAAAACATTTGAGTTTTCTTTGTGATTTTGTTTTTTAGTTCATTAGCAATTGGTGGTGTTAGTGTATTTTATGTGTGGCCCAAGACAATTCTTCTTCCAATGTAGCCCAGGGAAGCCAAAAGATTGGACATCCCTGGTCTAAGTAGAGAAAGGATGCATCACTGTGCAGGTCACTACCAAAGAGGAGGAAGAGGGTTGAGTTTGGCTCCACTTTGCTTTTCTCCTGAAGAATGACACCTTTTCATTCCCCATTGGTGGATTCCCCATTGACATGACATGCTTCATGTCAAGACCCATGTCTTCCCTATGTTTGGTTCCTCCCCTGGCCTTCCACACCTTTATTTTCCAAGTGCTGAGGTTTAGTTCCGTAAGAATTGACCTGCGGGAAGCCGGGATGGCTCAGTGGGTTGGGCGCTCACTTTGCAGCGCCAGGGACCGAGGATCGAATCCCAGCCCCGGCCCATGCGGAACCATGTGCTGAACTGGGAGCTCCCCCAGTTCAGTTCTCTCTCTGTCTCTGTATCTCTCTCTCTCTCTGTCAAAAAACAATTAAAAAATAAATAAATAAATATTTTAAAAAAGAATTGACCTGTTGGAGCACTATAAGTTGATTCATCATTTCAGGTTGCTGTTTGAAAACTTTAAAACAATGTATCTAAAACTTTATGGGATGCCGGGATGGTTCCACATGTTGAATGCTCATCTTGGAGCCCCAGGGTACGAGGATTGTATCCCAGCCCTGGCCCTTGACCCACATGTTGAACTGCTGTGTGCCCCTTGTTCGGTTCTTGCCTGGGTGAGCTTTCCATGTGGGAGGCCCTGGTTTGGCTCCCACCTTGGCTTGCTTCCCATGTAGGAGGCCCCCAGTTTACGGGGCGTGCCTCCCATGTGGGAGGCCCCCGGCCCAGTTCCTGCCCTGCACAGACCTGCACCCACCTGCGGAGTGAAACTATATGGAAAACTAATGACATACAACTATGGAAACTGCTCTGGGCCCTCCCTCTTCTCACTATTTCTCTCTGTCAAAGAACTAAAAATAAATCTTTAAAAAACTTCAGAAAGAT
The DNA here is from genome assembly GCA_004027555.1 of Craseonycteris thonglongyai. NCBI lineage: Eukaryota > Metazoa > Chordata > Mammalia > Chiroptera > Craseonycteridae > Craseonycteris > Craseonycteris thonglongyai. The sequence goes on from PVKE010053199.1 coordinate 2,566, forward strand.
TTGTACCCATTGACCCTATAATTCTGCTTTTCAGAATTTATTCATGGTGTGTGCAAGATTAGCCTCAAAAGTGTTCATTGAAATATTACACATAGTGGGCAAAATTGGGAGAAAACTGAATAATTTAATAATAGGGAGTGGTTTCAATTACAGTATGTCCATTATTTGGAGTGCTATGTATCCATAAGTCATGTTTAAAAATAAATAAATAAAAATAAGTCATGTTTTAGCAGATTCCTGAGGTGTTGATGTTGGTGATGTTAAAAGTGAAAAAAATACTAGAAGCAAAACTAATTAATCATGCCCAGTTTTTGTAAAAACAAGAGAAGAAGCCAAAGAAAAAAGATTAAAGTATATATCAAATAGTTCAGGGTGCTTACCTTTGAGTGGTTGGGCTGTTGGTAATTTTATTTTTTCTTGTCCTTTTGCATATTCTGATTTTATATAAGGAATGTGTATCAAACTTGAAATAAGAAAACAATGAGTTTGCTTTTTAAGATTTATTTTATTGTTTGAGAGAGAGAGACAGAGAGAAGGGGGAGAGCCCAGAGCAGTCTCCATAGTTGTACGTCATTAGTTTCGACATAGTTTCATTCCACACAGGTGGATGTAGGGTAGCATGGTGTGGGAACTAAACTGGGGGCCTTCCACATGGGAGGCACACCCCATTTCAGCATATGAGTTTGCACAGGTCGGGGCTGGGGTTCGATTCCCAGACCTCATGGTTGTAAGGCAAGTACTCAACCTGTTGAGCTATCCTGGTATTCCCTGCCTTCTTCCTTCCTTCCTTTCCTTCCCTTCCTTTCCTTCCCTTCCTTTCCTTCCCTTCCTTCCCTTCCTTCCTTCCCTTCCTTCCCTTCCTTCCCTTCCTTCCCTTCCTTCCCTTCCTTCCCTTCCCTTCCTTCCTTCCTTCCTTCCTTCCCTTCCCTTCCTTCCCTTCCCTCCTTCCTTCCCTTCCTTCCTTCCTTCCTTCCTTCCTTCCTTCCTTCCTTCCTTCCTTTTCTTTTCTGTTGTTTTCGAATAGAAGTTGGCAAACTATGGCCTGATTTGTATCACTGGAGCTAAAATGATTTTTACATACTTACTTATTTATTTTTATTTTTAAATTTATTGAGGTGACATTGGTTGATAACAATTACGTGTTTGCCGACTCCTATTCTAAAAATTGGGAGCTTTCATTTTAGCTAGTCTTTAGTTCTTTAAAAGATAAAGCCCAATTCTCATTCACTCGCTGTCTTTTGCCATTTAAATTAAAACGAGGCAATGAATACAGAATGTCCAGTTTTATTTTTTGAGTGCTCTGACCCTGTCTCCCCATGTGCACTCATGTAATACTTGAAGCCAGACAGTCTGTACAGTGGATGAAGGATTTGAGTGGGCCAGGGAAGTACTATACCTCTTCTGCTAGGACTACCAAATGAAGCAAATTAGGACCTGGTTATGGACCTATCAGATGTGTCATTCCCTAAGAAAACCTAGGAAAAGTCTACCTAGAATGGGCCAAAAGAATTTGTCAAAACAAAGGTTTTGGTCTTTGTCTCTGAATACTGTTCTCTCCTCTTAGCCCTGAGTACTCCCTCTTTGTAGGGGACCTGACCCCAGATGTGGATGACGGCATGCTGTATGAATTCTTCGTCAAAGTCTACCCTTCCTGTCGGGGAGGCAAGGTGGTTTTGGACCAGACGGGTGTGTCTAAGTAAGGCCTTACCTGTTACTGATGTCTGCTCTGTTAGTTTCAGCATTTTTCTCACAGATGGAGGTGTTACAGTGAGGCCAGGTAGCATGGTGGTGAAGAGCAACAGGCTCTGGAGCTAATCTGCCTGGTTTGAATCCTGGCCCCAATACTGGCCAGGGATAATGCAGTACACAGCTTATTCTGACCCTTTTTCCTCATCTATGAAATAGCACTGATTAATAGTATATACTCAAAAGGGTAAGTAAGGTTAAATGATGTAATATAAATAAAGCAATAGGAAATGCTTTATAGGTGTTTGCTATTTATTGTTACTTTGGAAGTGAAAAAACCTAAAAAAAGAGGCTTATTCTTGGTCAGAGTTGTAGTTTAAAGCTCAGGTTTTGGAAGTCTGATGGACCTGGATTTGAATCCTGCATCTACTATGACTTTGGACAAGTTTTTAAACCTCTCTGAACTTCTGTTCCCTCTTCAAGTCTTTGGACCATTTGATGAACTAACCTTGGTAAAATGCTCAACGTGGTGCATGGGAAATAAGAAGAGCTCATTAAATATTAGCTATCATTCAATTGTTCCCCCAAGTGGAATATGAGTTCCATGAGATCATGAACCTTGTCTGCTTATGACTACTGAGTCCCATTGCCTCGTATAGTACCTGGCATACAGAGAAGACTCAGTAATTATTTGCTGAATGAACTTTTACAACTGTTACTGTTGCTCCTTCACAGTAATAGTACTTTCTAGTTGATTAGGAGGGATACTACTATTTGGGTAGGAGCCCCATCAGTGAAAGTATGGAGAGAATGTTGAACTGAAAGCAAAAATTCCTATAGGTTGCCGAATCTTTCAGTGTTTAAGTCTTGCACTGCTGTTTGGCAGACCTCCCTTGATAGGGCTCTCATTCCTGCCCACACAGCTCAGTGAACTCTCTCTCCCTTCACAGCACCTTCACCATTCTTAGACTTTACCTTCATCCCATTTGTGAGCTATATAGTATGTGTTTCTTTTCTTGCAGAGGCTATGGTTTTGTGAAATTCACAGATGAACTGGAACAGAAGAGAGCCCTGACAGAGTGCCAGGGAGCAGTAGGACTGGGTTCTAAGCCAGTGCGGCTGAGCGTGGCGATTCCTAAAGCGTGAGTGCTTATAGGGAAGTAAAGGGCCTGTGCTTATAGGGAAGTAAAGGGCCTGTGGACTGTCCCCCACCTGGACACTATTCACCTGTTTTTTGATAATCAGGACATCCACATGCTGGATAGGAGGCTGCATGGAGATTTAGTTTAGCTCACAAATAAGCAATGCTTGATATTTCCAGTCTGTGTGCTAGGTATTAGAGATGAATGAGCATAGCCCTGCCCCTCCAGAAGCTTATAGCTGGGGAGAGAGCTATAATTGGAGGAGGCAGATACATTTAGACATTGCTGATAGCAGTGCTACAGTTTGACTACACATACTTAATATCCCTGCTCTTTGCCCAGTAGTGCTACTGTTAGAAATTTATCCAGAGAATAAAAATTGAGCAGGAAAGGGGATGCCAGGATAGCGCATCAGGTTGAGTGCTTGCCTCGCAACCATGAGGTCTAGGGATCAAATCCCAGCTCCAGTCTGTGTAGGCCCATATGCTGAACTAGGGTATGCCTCCCATGTAGAAGCCCCCCAGTTTCCACATCTACCTGTGTGGAATGAAACCATATTGAAACTAGTGATATACAACAATAGGGAGACTATTCTGGGCCCTCTCCCTTCTCTCTGTCTCTCTCTCTCTCTCAAACAGTGAAATATTAAAAAAAAAAAAAAGAATTGAGCAGGAGGGAAAAAAATTACACCTAATTCTAGCTTTACTTATTATCAATGAAACCTACAAATCTGTGCATGTCCCTTGCTATGGGAATGGTTAAGAATTAATGATCCAAACAGTCTATAGAATACTATATAGATATACATCACTATTGTACCTGCATACTAGGCAGAAAACAAATCCAAGGAGATTTCTCACTCAGATGTGTGACAGCTTTTCTCTGCATAGAATCTTCCATTCTTTGGCCAAAGTAGTGATTCTCATCTGGGAGCAATTTAACCCCTAGTGACATTGGTAACATCTAGAGACAATTTTGGTTGTCACAACTCAAGGGGAAGGTACTATGGGAATCTAATGAGTAGAGGCCAGAAATGCTCCTAAACATTCTACAGTGCACAGGACAGTCCCCACAACAAAGACTTAATCTGCTCACCCTACTCCTCCAAAGTCAGTAATTTCAAGACTGAGAAACTACTTTTAAAGCAGCAAAATATTCAAAGGTTCTTTGTAGTTTAACTGTTTTTAATACATAGAAAATCAGCCTGAATGATTCCAACCCCCAAGAAATGTTATTTGTTCCAAACTCTATTGTATATATAAAAATTTTTTTAAAAGATTTATTTTATTGTTTTTGACAGAGACAGATAGAGACAGAGAGAAGGGGGAGGGCCCAGAGCAATCTCCATAGTTGTATGTCATCAGTTTTCAACATGGTTTCGTTCCACACAGATGCGCGGGGGCCTCCTGCATGGGAGGCACGCTCCCTTGAACCAGGGGCCCAACTGGGGGGCAAGAACCAAACTGGGAGCCTCTCACATGGGAAGCACACCCCAGTTCAGCATATGGGTCCACACGGGCCAGGGCTGGGATTCGATCCTCGGTCCCCAGGGCTGCAAAGCGAATACTTAACCCGCTGAGCCCTCCTGGTTTCCCCTGTATAAAAATACTAAGGATATTCTGTAAAAGAAAAAATTTCTTTTACATTACCCTAAAACAACTGATTATAATTTCTGAATTCTTTTCCAGACTTCTCCATAGGCATTCATAATGTATAGATATGAGGCCTGTCCAGAAAGTATCCAGCCATGTAACTTAAGGTGACCAGATTTTAACATTGGTAAAGCAGGACACCATTGACGGGGGTGGGTGGGGGGGGGGTGGGTTCTTGATTAAAAATTTGGTCTATCTCCTACCGTTCCCTAGCTTGTGCATTCTTTCCAAAAATCGGGACTTTTTTAAAACGCCGTGGGATGCGGGACAAATTGTTAAAAATCAGTAGTGTCCTGCCAAAAGCGGGCCGTCTGGTCACCTTAATGTAACTGTTTTTATTATATTGACAATGATTTGATTTTTTTTCCAGACAGCCCGCGCGCGCGTGTGTGCATGCGCGCGCACACACACACACACACTACACTACACTACACTACACTACATTACAAAAGAAGAAAAGTCATTAGCGAAGGTTTAATAAGAAAGACGGGAAGCCGGGATGGCTCAGTGGGTTAAGCGCTTTGCAGTACCGGGGACCAAGGATCGAATCCCGGCCCCGGCCCGTGTGGACCCATGTGCTGTACTGGGGAGCTCCCCCAGTTCAGTTCTCTCTCTGTCTCTGTCTCTGTCTCTCTCTCTGTCAAAAACAATAAAATTGAAAAAAAGATAAGAAAGACAAACCTAACCTTTGAAAGCACCTATCTTTAAAGCATAGGCTTGCTGGAACAAGACTGAGTTTAAATCACTTATTAGTTTTGTGACTTTGGACAAATTATGTAATCTCGCTGTTTTCTCATTTTTAAAATAGGAATGATAAATATTTATTGCACAGGATTGTTGTGAGGCTTAAATGAAGTAAATCTATGTAAAGATTAGAACAATTTCTTGCCAATTAGTAAAATAGGAATGATACATATTTATTACACAGGATTGTTGTGGGGCTTAAATGAAGTTAATCTATGTAAAGATTAGAACAGTTCCTTACCAATTAATAAGTGTTATGGAAATATTTGCTCACATTTGTTCTTTGGTTTTTTCTTCATTTAAGGAGTCGTGTGAAGCCAATGGAATATAGTCAGATGTACAATTACAGCTACAACCAGTATTATCAGCAGTACCAGAACTACTATGCCCAGTGGGGCTATGACCAGAACACAGGCAGCTACAGCTACAGTTATCCCCAGTATGGCTACACCCAGAGCACCATGCAGGTAACTGCTTTTGGCAAGTCAGCTCTGTTGGGTTATGTCACCCTTTAGAGACATGGTTCATTCTCCAGGATGAGATTCATAAGGATGGGAGCTTGGCCTTCAGAAAAATGGAAAAAGATGAAGCACCCTAGTTCTTGTTAAAAATAAGCCATCCTAGCCATGCTCAGGATTTCACCATCCTTCTCACCTACCTCTTTGGTCTCTTGACAGACATATGAAGAAGTCGGAGATGATGCACTGGAAGGTAAGAAAGGAGTTCATTACTTGTTCCATTGTGTACTGATTGCATTGTGGCTGGCACTGTGCCTTCAGCTAGATGCTGAAGGAATACAAGCTGAATTATGCCTGGAGAAACATATCTAATGAGAGAGCCAGTGCCCACATAGCTACAGTTAAGTGTGTGTGTCATCCAGAGGTGTGAGTGCAGGTCCCAGAGCCCAGGGGGAAGCAGCCCTTTAGGGGAGGGAGCTGGTCACTCCCTAGATGAGTAACATTCTACCCCAGGATATAGGTCTTTAGCAAAAAATACTATTGCTTTGTATTTGACAGTTTTTAAAAATTGTTTTTATATTTTGTTTTAATTTTTTTCTATATAAATTTGCATGTTTTTCTCATTTCCAAGTAATAGTTATTGAAATTTTGGAATATACAGTAAAGTATTATGAAGTAACTGAAAACTTCACTAATCTGCTACATAGTAACAGCCACTATTAATTTTTTTAATTAAAAGCATTTATTGTAATTTTTATTGAATTTAACAGAAGAAAAATAAAACAAAACTAAAGGAATTGCTAACCTTCAAAAAAATTATTTTTTAAATGCAAAATTAATAGTTAAAAGATTCTCGGGGGTCCAAGGATCAAGTCCCGGCCCTGGCCCGTGTGGACCCATATGCTAAACTGGGGCATGCTTCCCATGTGGGTTGCCCCTGGTTCAGTTCCTACCCTGTGTGGCCCTACATCCACCTGTGGAATGAAACTATGTTGAAACTAATGATGTACAGCTATGGAGACTGCTGTAGGTCCTCCCCCTTCTTTTTGTTTTTCTGTCTCTCCCTCTCTGTCAAACAATAAAATAAGTCTTTAAAAAAAAAAAAAAAAAAGTTGGGTGAGGTAGCTGGGATGTGGCTCAGTAGGTTAAGCACTCACTTTGCAGCACCAGGGACCTGGTATCAAATCCTGCCCCGCCCCCCTCCCCCCGTGCGGACCCATGTGCTGAACTGGGGAGCTCCCCCAGTTCAGTTCTCTCTCTGTCTCTGTATATCTCTCTCTGTCAAAAATTAATTAATTAATTAATTAATTAAAAAAAAAAAAAGTTGGGAGAGCTGAGATGGCTCAGCGGTTTAAGCACTCACTATGAAGCCCTGGGGGACCAAGGATCAAATCCTGGCCCCGGCCCATGCGGACCCATATGCTGAACTGGGGTGTGCTTCCCATACAGGAGGCCCCCAGTTCGGTTCTTGCCCACCCACCCCCTTTAGTCCCTGGCTCAAGAGGGCTTGCTTCCCATATGGGAGGCCCACAGCCCAGTTCCCACCCTGCGCTGCCCCCCGCCTACCTGTGTGGAATGAAACCATGTTGAAAAACTGATGACGTACAACTATGGAGACTGCTTTGGTCACCCCCCTCTCTCTGTCTCTCTCAGTCTCTGTCTGTCAAAATCAATAAAATAAATCTTAAATGAAGTATTCTCTAAGGTTTAAAAAATTATGAAAAACAAAAATTTTTTCAATGTTTTTGAACAGATGTTAAGTTTTAGAGAAGTAAAATTTAAGTAATAAAATCAATTTATTTCTAAGTAAATAATACTTTTTTCTTACAAAAAGACTTAGAAATATAAGTATTTTAAGGATTATTCTTC
>PVKE010053200.1:0-10120 GCA_004027555.1 Craseonycteris thonglongyai
TTCTAGCTTTTTAGTAGTGTTGGTGATAAGAGAATACAAAGTGAGAAAACATGTTTTTAGACTTTCTTCCTAGAATCATAGGCTTTAGTAATAAGTGACTCTGCCAAACTGTTAGTAGGATTCCCGCTTTTATTTGAAGCAACTGAAACCCAGAAGAGCTCAATCTTGTACCTGAAATGGTAATATGATTACATGGTAGAAATACAACACCACCATGAAACGCAGAGCCAGTTCTACCTCACCTGTCTTTCATCACACTTCTGTGGAATTTATCCCTTAGCATCTGAGACCTTGTATTTAATCCCTTTCCCATGTTGGAACCTTTATCTACAGACAAATTTGAGACTAAACCACTGATAATAAAAGTATAAGCCTTAACAAACTTTGATCAGAAGTAACCCGAGTCTCAAGGTTATAAATCTCATCTTTAAATGTGCATGTCTCCTATCTTTATTTTGCTAGTTATAATCAAATACAATTTCAATCCCTAAACTCAGACAACATTCATCAAGAAGTAAATTATATTAGTGAGTCCCCCAAAACCAATAGTAAAGGAACAAAGACAAAAGATATTTTGGAGAGATGTTAGAAATAAAGAGGAACTGGGGCACAGGAGTGTTTTCTGGGATGCTGATCATGCTTTATTTGTTAACAAGGACACTTTTTGGATGTGTTACCTTTGTGATAAGTGCTATCATTTATGGAATTTCTAGCCATTTCATACATAAAAATAATAAAAATATATGTAATAGTATCTGCTTAAAATTCAAGGTTTGAGATGAGAGAGTGCAAAGAATTTACCTCTCCCTCATACCAGAGTGTTCTTTTGTGTCAGGAAGACTCATACAAGTTCATTGATGTAATTGTACAAACTGCATTTTTTGGGTCTTTTAACTTTGGAGAATCAGCCATATTAAAGAGACATAGAAGAGCAGAAGGTTCAGTCCCACACGATCTTCCCTGGGTAAGGCAAAGATAAAGCATCAGAGGTGTTTTGTCTGTAGACAACACCTGAAGCAGCATTTTCTCTCCCATATTGGCAGTGGTAGGCAACTTTCGCATTGCCCTGAGGGGATACATTCAGCAGCTGCTAATCAGGATGGGTTTTGTGTGATATGGACATCTGTCTAACAAGAGTTAGGTGAAGACTGCCACGTCTTTGACAAGTGAGAGACAACTCAACAGCCTTTAGATGGTAATGATTTCTGTCACAGTCAACCTACCACAGATGGCAAGAAGTGACTTAGACTTGAAAGGTTCCATTGCCTGCCCTTAATCCCTAAGCTATCTGGCCTCTCCCCTTTTTCTTAGACAAATATAATTGTTTCATTTTTTACTGATGCAAGACAGTACACATGGTCCCTTTATTTAAATCTGCAGTGGTCTAGGTAAGCAAGTGTTGAAAAGTTCCCTTAGATACATTCAAGCTAAGGGATTAACTTCATTTACACTACGGACCTTATTTTTTCTTTCTTAAATCTCACATAAAGTAGGCAGCTCAAGGAAAGAAGGAGTATTACGAAAGAAAAAGAGAAAAAAAAAACTGCTAAAAGCAGAGAATGTTTATAAATAATTCTCAAATCTAGAGATCATTTAGTTTTCTTGAATACATGAATATTTTATAAACTGGTTGTAACAGGGATTTCTGTTCTTAAGTATCTGTCCAGAATGTTTTATGTCATCTGCTGGCAAATGATTTTAACATTCACTTTTCACCTGATATATCTTCCTGCTCATACAATTCATTTCAGGGGCATAACTTGTTTTCTTTGCTATGATTTCATTTCCTCCCCCATCTTAGAATTTGATGAAATCTATTTCTTAGTTCCTCGTCTCCCAGTGAAAGCTGACAAGTATCAGAACCGATGTAGCTGTCCCATATGAAGTAATTCATTTCTGTCCAAGATTAGACATTCTTTTTTCCTTGACATATGATGACTGATACTGTTCTGTGAGATCCTAGAGATTCAACTTAACCACTTAAGAACTAAGAGTCATTTAAAAAAAAATGCATTTCATTCAGAGGATTGGGTTCTGCTTTGGTAAGTCAGAAGGCAGGCACTGTCAGGAAAAGGGATAGCAATAGGAGTTTAAAAAATGATAATTAAAAATTAATAGCTTCTTAGGCCAAAAGCAGTTATAGAGCAAGTCTGTACTTAAAAGGGGTTTGAATTATTTGTCCATTTTATATTGTGTCTGAGACCCAGCTGTTCATACAGTGTGCATTTAGCTTTTCTGGCAACCAGAGAGAAGATCTCATTCTAGTCTACTCAAGATAAAGTCAAAAATTCGTCATCCTTAACAACAATATGCTTTATTATCGCAGTCAGATTTTAAAGGGAGAAAACCCCACTAAGACAAGGAGGCCTAGAAGTTGGGCCAGGTGAGCTTCTTCCTATAATATTTTATAGCAGTTTAACAACCTTCATTTTGAAAGGAAATAGGATTCTTTAAAGCTGAAAACTGCTTCCTTTTACCAGGAAGGCCCATTGGAGGAGATGCAGGTGGAAGGCCACTGGATTGGTCTGTCCATCCACATTCTTACAATGACCATAACAGCTCAGTTTGATTTTCATTTACAGGTTAGACTTCCTTGTACTATTTTATTAAAAAAAGAAGTCCTAGTGTCAAAAGCAAACATATAAGCAAGTATCTGGAGAAACACAGAGAAAATTTAAAATCCAGCAGATAAATCACTTGCCTACACAATGATGCTTTGTACAAAGGGATGTAGCCAGCCATCAAATAACATTGACTCTTTTCTCCATTGTTATTTTACTAACAAGACGTGATTTCTCATTCACTGTTTTGAGGGTCAGTTTCTTCATGTTTCAAATGAGAACAATACATGCAGTATAATCCTTGATCTCTGTAAGAGTGACTTGCAGATATGCAAATCAAAAAAGAGGACAGGGATAGGAGATTCCTTTGGATAATTAAGAAGTGATAAAAAGTAGTAAATCCTTTAAAACAGATTTTTTTGCTACTCGTATAGCAAGGCTTGAGGGCGTAAAATGATTTCCTGATGACTGATTTAAACTATGCATAGGTCACCTAAGAGGACCAACGAGAGAAAATCAAATTGAGGGCTTACTGCAGTCAGGTATTCAATTAGGCTTTTGCATATATCACCTCCTTTAATCCTAAAATAAAATAAAATAAAAATCCTTTAAGTACAGACAAGAAAACTGAGACTAGATAACTGAGGTCCTTCTGGAACACAGAGGAAATGAATTAAATGCTGGTACTTAAATTCCCACCCAGGAAAAATTGCTAATTTCCTAAATGGACACAGCGTGTGCAGCATACTCCCTGCTTTGTGTAACCGCACACTGTGGTACTCATGGAAGTCCACCCCAAGGAAAACTCAGAGCCTGCTGCCTCCTCAGCTTGCTTCCTCATGACTTCTGTATCTCAGCCTCCCAGTTAAGTCAGTGACACCCCCAGAAGGCAGCTTTCCAGGGCTTTTCTGCAGCATCCCAGCTCGCCCTCTACATGCTCTGTGGACTAGCTCTGACTTGAGATAACTCAGACCACTTCTCCAACAGCCCATGGGCTGCAACTACATTCTAGCCAGTGAATCTAATGCCTAAACTCAGAGAGGATTCACTTTCCCAAAAGTTGGCTACACTACCTCAGCCCAAGAGTTTTCTTTAATGTATGTTTTTATTCCCCCTTAGTTATTTCCCTGGAAAGCATTAATACTTATTATCTTAAACCCACCCTGTTCAAATTAAAACAAACAACCAAACATATCTAGACCGTATATCAGCAGCTGGCAAATACAGGGCCCCATTCACTTATTCAATTATTTATTCACTGTGTCATTCAACTGATTGTTACTGAACAGTTACTTTGCACTGGGCACTATTCTAGAAGTCTGAGAAAGAGTAGCAAACAAAATAAAAACAAGATGTTGTGACTTTGTAGCTTATGTAGTATTATAGAAATTACAAACGAAGAAACATTATCACCTCGAAATAAATGAAAAGAAAAAAAAATTGAAACTTTGGTATTATGTTCATTAGCTTAATACATATGAAGGGTAATGCATTTCAAAAGAATTATCAATCAATATTACAGGCACATTCTAAGTTTGCTTTTACTTGGCTAAATGTTAGGCATGCAACATTCCAGAACAGCTTGTATGAAACTAAAATTTAACACATCCGATCTATTTTAAAGAGGAAACACAGGTTCATGTTTTTAGAAATATCTTCTGTAATAAAAGTTATTGACAGTATTTTTTATCCTAGCTCAATTTAGTTAAATGCTTATCAAATCAATTATCTGCATGTCTTGGAGAAATAATAATTTTGCAATATATAAAACTCAATTAGTAAATGCATCTACGTAAAAATTTTTAACTCCACCATATACTTTTGAAAAAATTAAGCAGCAAAACTTCACTGTACAGGGATGCCGGGATCGCTAAGCAAGTTGAGCAACTGCCTTGCAACTGCAAGATACAGTGATCGAATCCTAGCCACAGCCCATGCAAACCCACATGCTGAACTGCAGTGCAACTGGTGACCCCTGAGATGGTGGTGAAGGTTCTCGCCTCCCATGTGGGAGACCCCAGGTAGGTTCCTGCCCCGCAAAGGCCCACATCCACCTGTGTGGAATGAAACAGAAACCATGTCACAACTAATGATGTACCACTATGAAGACGGCTCTAGGCCCTTCCCTCATCTCTCTCTCTCTCTCTCTCTCTCTCTCTCTCTCTCTCTCTCTCTCTCTCTCTCTCTCTCTCCTCTCTTCACTTTCACTCAAAGAATAAGATAAATCTTAAACACACATACACACAGACTTTACTATCCATCCCAGATTTGGCATAATTTCTATGAAACAAGAGAGCACCATATCCTTTGGATAATATATCAGTCTGGGTAAAAGGCAGCCTCTTACTGAGCTTCTTAGTTTCTAGAAAATGCTGTGAAAATTCAGGCATGGGATCTGGTACCTATCCTTATCTCTTCACCCCATTAACTAACTCACTGCCACTTAAACTGAACTTAACTTGGTGTATGACTTGACATTTACACTCATTAAATTTCAAATTCCACCCCTGACCCCTTCAAAAAAGGACTTCCTACAAAACAACTAGATGTTGTTGTTGCTGTTGTTGTACCGGTACTCACTCCATTTATTATTTGCTTAAACTATATATTAGTCATCTTAACTTCAGAGTTAAGAGTTCCACTGCAGAGGTTATTGGTTTGTTTGTTTTATATGCAGAAAAAAATTCAACAAGAATTTTAAAATTGCAAATTGTTCATATTTTAGAAGTTGACAATATTATGTAGAATTCAAATTTATAAATGACAAGGAGGACAAAAAAAAAAATGAAAATGTCCTTGCTTTCTAAATTCAGTTAATTTTCATAGTAATGACTAACATGATTTATTCTCTGTGAATCTATGATGTGCTTTAGCTAATGAACTATACCATGCAATAATTTTGAAAATGAATCATTGACACTACTGTGTTAATACACAGATAAATGTTGTGGTTATGATGCATTTTTCTTTATGTGATATTTACCAATGTTTAATTTTTAAATTTTAGCAACACTAATTGAAATGAGGTTATATTTGTATTCTCTCCTTTCAGAATAGCTGTTTGCCATCAAAAAGACAAACCTAGGAAAAGGTAAATTTTTTTATTTTTGGTGACTTATGAGATGGGAGATAATGTTATCTGGTGTTTTAAAATTATTTTCCCAATACATTTAAAAGTATCCTTACTTATGTTCAACTAACTGAGATTTTGTCCTTATTATACCTAACACACACACACACACACACACACACACACACACACACTTGTATTTTATCAACTGGCAAGATTGCACACATTATCTGGTATACAATACTTCATTTAACCCACTAAGAAAAGTTTCATTTTTCCCTCCAGTAATGATGGCCATTACATAATTTTTATTTTTAGTTGGACATTATTTTGTTGAAAACTTCTGGTCCTATAACACACATGTAAAATATTTTCATGCCAAACTAGAGTGTGCATGCTATGGTTCACCATTTCCCATCAATTCCCTTTGAACACATTATATACACTAACTGAATTTCATTTTACAAAGCTCTTAATATGGGAGCAGCATATTACTCCTTGGAGGTTTTTCATGGAGCCATGGTTTACTAACAATTAGCTTTAAAAATCTGTCACACATAAAAATATTTATGCTTAGTTTACATATACTCCCCTGGAGATAGAGAGATAAAACTGGGCATACTCCCCCTGAGATAACTCTGCATGTTGTTATAGTTTAACAGTCTTTGCATTGATAGCAGTCCGTCTGGCCTATCGAGTATGAAAAAGCACTGTGTCTTTTTATTAAGACAGCATTTGCATATGCTGATTTACCTATAGCTCTGATGCCACACATTCATATGCACACCCACATTCAAACGTACACACCACTAAAAGACTGTCAAAGACAGTATTTGCAGCAGAAAGAAATAGCACAGATCATTTGTAAAAAAATCTGAAGTTCTCTTTGGAAAAGCAGCCATATATTGGCTCAAGTAAACAGAATGCTCTTTTGGGTAGTATTATATGAAAATACTGATCCAAAGTGGAAACAATAGTAAATGCAAAAAACAGACAACTTTCAAGCACACCAGTAGCCACTGGAAAACATGTGTGATGCTGTGTGACTCATTGACTAGAAATAAACTATTTTACAGGGAAGAGCCACCACAGTTTTTGAAAGTTACAGTGTAAATATAATCATTATCGAATCTGCTACATTTTCTCCAAGTATGTACATGAGATAGAGTTTGCCTCTTTAAAAAAATAATTTTGTTCTTATTAAAAATGTATGCTAAATTAGTAGTTAAATGTAGTATGTCACGTGTTAAATTGATGGTTTATTTTAGTGCCTTTCTAATTTCAAACATCTCTCTTTAATTTAGCCGTATTTCATGACTGAGACATCTTATTTTCTTCATAGAAACAAATGGAATACTTATGATTTTTTTTTTTCATGTTTGTACTTTGATTTAGAAAAAAAAAAAAAACTGCCAGAGGAAAATAAATCATCTATCCAAATCCTCGCATGTTTTCTACAAGACACAAATTGTAAAACGTAAGAGGGATATTGCTGTAAGGTAGAAAGAATTTGTGCCACAAATAGATCATGGCCTTCTGTGGGCTTCTGTGGTTCTGGGACTTTCATTGGTTGTGCAATGTGAGGTCAGTCTCTGGATGTTTCTTTTTAAAATTAGTTAAAAGCACTGGTACTAGGTGGCACACTATGCTAAATGCTTAATTGTTAAAAAGTACTTTTTTTAGAAAAATACTTTATTGTTTTGAGAGAAGGCAAGAGAGAGACAAACAGAAAGACAGAAAGAGACAGAGAGAAGGAGGAGGGCCCAGAGCCCTCACAGTTGTACATCAATTGTTATGTCACAGTTTCATTCCACACAGGTGGATATGGGGCCACGTGGGGTGGGCACCAAACTAGGGGCCTCCTGATAGGGGGCAAGAACATTTGCCACCAAGCAATCCTGTGGTTACCAGTTGTGCTGCAGTTCATAATATCAGTTTACACAGGCAGGAGTGGGAACAAAACCATGGACCTTGCAAATGAGAGGTAAATGCTCAACCTGCTGAGCTTTCCTGACATCCCCCAAGAAAGAGTACTTTTTATGAGAGAAGATATGAAAGAAAATGAAAAAAATATCAAGGACATTTTGAAAGCAGCATGCATTGTTTTGAAGACTTAACTTAATGAGTTTTGTGAAGTAGCACCTATGTCCCTGAAGGTGACTTCTACACACTGGAAGTAGACTCACTTGCCAAGATTTGATGATCCAGCTAGCACAATTTCATCTGAAGAAATCAGGATGTTTTATACCTGTGCATTCTCAACAGTTCAATTTGAACACTGACATATATTAAGCAATTTAATGAGCTGGCGTCGATTCCTGAGCTCTTTCTTGCTCCCCAGGACCATTCTGAGTCAGGGAGCAGAGGTAGGGACAGAAAGCTGGAGAGGAAGGCAGGGGATAGATTTTCAAACCTCTTGAATTCTGTCCTAGGGTTTTAAAATGATTTAAATCCGAAGATAATAGAAACTTATTCTTCTCCCAGTGGACAAATCCTCAAACGGTTCTAACTTTTAAAACGCAAACATTTTGCCAGTGAAGAAGGCGGCTTGAAGAGGGTTAAGAAGCATGCAATCCTAAGAAGTCGGTGAATTTTCAATGGCACTGAGAGCCTGAATTAAGGCAGTAGGTAAACATCAAACAAAATTTAGAAAAGAAGAAGTCTTTAAGATGGCTCCTGATGAATGCCCCTTTGACATTCATGTCCTTGGGTAATCTTGTCCCCATAAATGTAGGCTAACCTTTACTGACTCCCTTCTGGAAATAGAATATGAAAAATGCAGCTGCATAACACTTTCAAGGCTAGATTATGAAGAGTGTGATGCTATGTTGTGTGCCCTCCCTTGCTCTTAAGACTCTTGCCCTGAGGGAAGGCAGTTGCCATGCTGTGAGGCAGCCGTGGTGATTTGCCAACACCACGTATGTGTGAACTTTGAAGCAAATGCCCCTACCCTTAGTTGAACCTTCAGATGATACCACCGTCCCAGTGGGCATGACAAATTAATTTCCATCTTCTGAGAAACCTTGAACTGAAAGCATCAAGCTGTGATGTGCCAGGATTCTGTACCCACATAAACTGTGATATAACACAGGGTGGTTGTTTTAAACCATGAATTGTGGGGTTGTTATGCAGCAATAGATAACTAATACAGAGAGAGACGCAAAAATAAAAACAGAGATGATAGGAGCTAATATTTCTTAATTTCTACTTTGTTACATTCACCAGACTAAGGGAACTAGGAACAATAGATGGACATTCTTGACATTATAGGAATAAAGTGGTTATAAGTAATGTATAAAGCAACCATGATATAAGAGCCAAGGGAAGAGAGAATGACAAGCTCTGTTTTGACCTCATATTCTATGTGTGCCCCCCACCCAACAAATTCTGTGACACTAAATGGATGCCCTAATTAGTCTCAATGCTGACACTATCTACACAGAGACAGCATCAGATTCCACAGATTAAGGGCTCATTCCTACCTCAGAGGCTAATCACAAGTCCACAGTTTGTCACCAGTGCTTCTGACCCATGAGCTACAGCTAAGAGCTTCCGATGCCCACCTCCTTGAGTTCAATTCATTTACTAGAATGGCTCACAGAACTTAGAGAAACATTTTACATACAAAACTATCGATTCATTATAAAAGAATTTAACTCAGGGAACAATCAGAGAAGAAATGCATGGGAAAAGCTGTGGGAAAGTGTGTAGAACACCCTCGCTCTCTAAGTACGCCACTCTTCCAGATTCTCCACCAACATGAAAATCTCTACCCCTCCTTTTTGAATTACACAGACATGATTGCTTAAACCACTGGCCATTGGCAAGTGATTGAAACTCCAGCCCTGCTCCCCTTCCTGGAGGTCAGAGAGTTGGGACTGAAAGTTTCAACCCTCCAATCACATGTTTGGTCCTGGCAACCAGAACTCATTTTTGGTGCTCTCCAAGTGACCTCATTAACATAAACTTTGGTTTGGTTGGCCGGGTTCATTATGGATATTAGGATGCCTTTCTGGTCCTTATCATGTAGGAAATTCCAAGAGTTTTAGAAGTTCTGTACCAGAAACGGGGACAGAAACCAAATATATATTTCTTATTATAAATACATTATCACAGCAGAATTAAACATATTATAAATAAGAAAATACAGGGAATGCCAGGACGGTTCAGCAGGTTGAGCACTTGCTTTGCAGCCCTGGGGTCTGAGGATTGAATCCTGTGCGGACCCACATGCTGAACTGGGGTGTGCTCCCAGTTCAGTTCTTGCCGGGGCCCATGCGGGAGTCCCCTGGCCCGGTACCTGCCCTGCACAGCCCCATGCCAATGTGTGGAGTGAAACTATATCAAAAACTAATGGCATACACATATGGAGACTGCTCTGGGCCCTCTGTCTTCTCTCTGTCTCTCCCTGTCTGTCTCTCTTTCTGTCAAAAAAAAAAAAAAAAAAAAAAAAAAAAAAAAAAAAAAAAAAAAAAAAAAAAAAAAAAAA
>PVKE010053201.1:0-10116 GCA_004027555.1 Craseonycteris thonglongyai
AAATGATGAAATACAGTCATTTCTGGCAACATGGATGGACTTAGAGACCATCTTATTAAGTGAAATAAGTCAGACTGAAAGTATCAGGAAACATATGACCTCACTTATAGGTGGAATATAAAACTGAAAGTAACAATGACACAGAAATCTATGGACACACTCAATAACTTGGTGATTGCCTGAGGGAAGGGGAGGAGGGGGGAGGGAGAGAGGGAGGGGAGGGGAAGAGGGCACCAGCATTATGGACACACTCAATTATTTGGTATTTACCTGGAGAGGGGAGAGGAGGGGGTTGCGAGAGTTGTGGGGGGAGGTGGGAGTGGGCACTGGATATATGGTGGTGGAGGGGGAGCTCATTTCTGGGAGTTGGGCACATAATGCGATGCATGGGTGATGTGATGTGGACTTGTACATCGGAAAACTCTAATTGTTACCAACAATGTCACCCCATTAAATTTAACAATAAAATATAATAAGATTAAAAAAAAATTTCTAGGTTTAAGTCTAAGACACACAAGGAATCAAAGTATTTTTTCAATCAAAGAAAAAGTCAAGGTCATCCAAAATCATACCTTGTTGATGAAGAGAAGACAATAATTGAACCTGAGTTTGAATGTATTATAATCCCAAACCGAAATTGTTAATAGCTCTAAATGTAAGAAAATATATCCACACATATGGATGTTATTTTACATATTTTCCATTTTTCATAAATTTAAAATTTTACCTTAACTTTGCCACTTCAGTATCCACTAAAATGAAAACATAATGATGTCAGTACTGCGTTTGGTTTCACATACTCAGAGACAATGTTTTTAAAGCACATGCACATTGGTTATGTATGTATCTGAACTTTGTACCATATAACGATAGAGTGATAATTGAGTTGTTTTGAATTGTTTTATATACAGGTTTTGTATGACTGAAAATATTTTTGTGTCATACAATTTGAGGTCTTGATGAATTCCCTGATTGTTAAGAAATGCATACTCACACTTCAAACGGTCTCAAACTTATTTCATAGTGTATTATAATTAAATCTATTTAACCCATTTCCTGTTTGCTCCAAGAATACTTCTCTGTAGCACTTTCATCTGTAACATTTACCCTGAGATAAGTTGCAGAATACTGTCCTAACCTTAGCCCGAATGTTTGATCTGTGCACAAGCTGAAGAACAAATCAAAATTTGCTGTCAGTTTTCTTTTCTGTTAGCTTTCACACTTTTGCTGGGATCTCTTTATTCTCAGTATGGTTGCATAGTTTTGTTTTGTTTTGTTCTTTTGCCATCAAGTGGTATGTTAAGACCATACATTAGGCATTTAGTCATTCAATTCCAGGGTCTCCTTGACTGTGTCTACCATTGGCTTAAAGCAAGAATGCAAACTTGGGCTAGGTAACCTGTTGTTTTATTCTGTTAATTGTTTATTGCCAAATTTTATTATGTGAAGCCATACTCTTTGTTTCATCCTCTGCCCTGAATTAACAGCCTCTCTGGAGAAAGAGCAAATATATATATATATTTAGAGAGAGAGAAAGAGAGAGAGAGGGGAGGGGATATGGGTTAAAAAACAGGAGTGGGGTAGAGTTGAAGTGTGTGCTTTGCTGATTACTCATCTAGAGAAGTCAGAAGCAGAAAAGAGCCCTGTGGAACTGAAACTTTGCTGCCTCTGAAACTTACAGTGGTTCAGTGGAAACCCTTTTAAAGGAAAATGAAGCATAATATCCATTTGTATTAAGGATACAGTTATTACAGTCCCATGAACAAGCACTGTGTGATAATGAAAAAATCTGTCTGCAATAATGTAGTAAATAACTACTAACCATATGTGGCTACTGAGCACTTGAAATGTGCCTGATACATCTTAAAGATGGAATGTTCAAGTTAACCAAATATTAATTGATTTCTATTCCAATTATATGGCCACATGATTGGTGACCACACTGGATATTACAGTCCTTTGCATTGTTTTCTATGTATGCACATGTTCAGCACTTCTGGTACAACAATTACATTTTATCATATTTACACACAAAGCAGTTTATTAATATCTAAGCAAATATAAGCTGTAAGCACTGTAGAAGTTCAATAAATATTAATGATGTTTGACAAATTGAATCATTACAGATAATCAAATAGCATTGATACCAAAAGTAACAGATAGAAGGCCTTGAGGTAACTGCAGAAAGAATTGCTACTGGTATGAAAGGATAGGCAACTAGGAAGAAGTTGCCTGGGATGACCATAAGCAAACGGGTGAGATGTGAAAGGAATCTTGCTCCATCCACCCCACTGAAATATCATGATATGCTTGTGAGTGATATGCAGGGGCACAGAGATGCTCCACAGAAAAAATTATTCAAGGGCAGGGATTAGCTGAAGTGGTGAATGCACAGAGGCCTGGAAAAGGGATTTAAATCAAGAGTACAGAGAGATGCTCCTTTTTGGAGTCCAGCTATTCTGACTGGAGGATGGTGCTGCTATTGCCTTTGCTAACCTAAATGATGGTATCTTTTCTAAAAAGGAGAATAAAGACTCTGGTGCAATCTGTGACTTCTCTGGTTTGGGGGAGGGTGATAAGATTGCTTTTCTTTGGGCTTTTTAAAATTGTTTATCTTCTAAATAAATACTCTTTTTCTTTTTTTACCAAGCCTCTGCCTATGGAATTTGCCTATATGGATAGAGCAGCAGGTCCTTGTTTCTATTTGGTAAGAGCATGACAAAATATGAGAACTAATTGTAATAAATCTTGCTTTTATTGACAAAGATATTCCATGAAAATTGAACCTTGATCACATAATGTTACAAAAATGCATGGTTTAAAAGTTTTTAAATAGATTTCACACTTTTAATATTTATTTGAATTGAAGATTTTCCTACTTGACATTTACTGCCATGAAAATTTGTTGTTTTACTCTTGCATGGATTTATAACTGTCTCTTTTTGCCTTGTACCCTGAAGATTCAGATTTTAGGTTTCACTGTTTATTGCTTAATTTTATTCATACTCTACATCTACAGAAAAGGGGAAAGTTAATTGCATCCTAAGTCTTACTGTAAGAATAAAGAAACCAAAATATTAACACATTTGCTTTAGGGCACTTGCACCCAAGTTTGATGCTCAGATATGGGTAATTTTATATCATTTGGCTAAGTTACATGGGGTGAAAGAAACCTGTTAGGTGAAGCTCAGATGGCTCAGCAGGTTAAGCACTTGCTTTGCAACTATGGGGATAAAATCCCAGCCCTGGCCCATGCAGTCCCTATGCTGATCTGGGGTGTTCTTCCCATGTGGAGGGTGCCCAGTTTGTTTCTTGACTCTCAGTTTGGCCCCTGGCTAGGAGGCATGCCTCCCATGCAGAAGGCACCCAGCTCAGTTCCCACCCTGCACCACCCCCTCCCACTTGTGTGGAATAAAACTATGTATAAAACTGATGACATACAACTATGGAGACTGCTCTTGCCCCCCACCCTTCTCTGTCTCTGTCAAAAACAATAAAGTAAATCTTTAAAAATTAAATCCTGTTAGAACTTTTAATGAATTCATAGTTTTCAAAAAAATGGTTTTGAGAAAAGTGGTAAATTACTTTGCAGTTTAATGATTGATACTTGATTTTTTTCCTTATTTTTTTATTGTATTTTTTTTGACGGAGAGTGAGAGAGAGAGATAGAGAGAGAAACAGAGACAGAGAGAGAACCAGTTCAGCACATGGGTCCCCATGGGCCGGGGCCAAGATTTGATCCTGGGTCCCTGACGCTGCAAAGTGAGCACTGAACCCACTGAGCCACCCCGGCTTCCCCAATGATTGATACTTTCTAACTTGATATTATTAGTTCTCAACTTCTGATTGTATAAAGGTAAAAATTTGACACTTTACAGACGTCATCAGAATGGTTGCAAGAGAGGAGTTCTTGAAACTCTCCTGGAAAAACAACAATTTAAACAACTAAAATCCAACCAGAGAATCCCTAAGTAGCACATAGCCTTACCTGAGAAACCCAAGAAAACAACTAAAGCTGGAGAAATGGAGACAAGTGAGAGAGTAAAAAAGGGAGCAGTGTGGAGACATGCTACAGAGTGTGACCTGGAAATCAACACAGTAACTGACCCAGAGGCTGACAAAGTCCAGCAGAGGAGAGACAGATGAGGTGGGAGCAGGGGGGAGGGGCAGTGCGCAGGTCAAGGTGCAGAACGACTCTGGATGGGTTGGAGGCCTGGAACAGACAGAGGTGGAGGTATAGATGGCCAGAATGTGGGGTAGACAGAAAAAGGAGGAACAGTTGACTATGGTGAGAGGCCCTTGTGTGAGTTCAGGGGAAGCAGCTGTGGTATGATGAGGGTGGTCATAGCACGGTGCAGGAGGCCAGAGTGAGGTACTACCAGCAGCCAGAGATTGGTGGGGGTGACCAGAGTGAATATCTGGCTTCCAGTGCTTGAGTCAGGCTGCTGAAGGTTGGGGCCTACGAAGCATGAGGCCAGCAACTGGAGCCAGAAGCAGGTGTTCCAGTGGCTGGAGCGCCCATACGGGGAATGTGTTGGCAGCTGCGGTGCAGAATGACCATCAGTGAGGTAAGGCCCCAACTGGGACACTGCATGGCCTTGGACACAGAGCCTGGCTGTTTTCCTATGCCGTCTCCCAGGGCTCACAGCACCGGCCTTGCCCACAGCATGCCTTCAGGGAGCTGCTGGTGGTAAGCCATTATTACCCTGTGATGCAATCAGACCTGCGCCTTTCCCAACAAACCCTGCCCTCACTCTTTATGCTGATGACAGCATAGGGAAGCCACCATTACCCTGTAATGCAAGCAGGCCTGTGCCTTTCCGAACAAACCTCACCCCCACACTTCCTGCTGAAGGCAACAAAGGGAAGCTGCCATTACTCTGTGAAGTAAACAGATCTGTGCCTTTCTGAACAAGCCCTGCTGCCACCTGTTCAACTGAAGCCAGCAGAGGAATCTAGGTGTGGCAGCTTCTGACATCAGTGGGATCTCAGAGGCATAGAATACCATTGTCTGCCATCCTATCCCAAAGAGGAGGCATAGAGAGACCAAGGCAACTGAGCCAAAGAGAAGTCCACCTCCAAGGAAGTCTCCTGCTGTGAGAAAATGAAATAAAAAAGAGAAAATATTATAGGACACTAACTAGCTAGGAAGTAAAAGAAAGATACCTTTACATTTACCAGGGGAAAAGTCTTCATGTCCAGGAAATAAAACACTCCAGCAGTGATGAATATCCCTTTGAGAAAAGGAGCTCAGGAAGAATGAGAGGGGAAGCCGGGATGGCTCAGTGGGTTAAGCGCTCACTTTGCAGCACCAGGGACCAGGGATCGAATCCCGGCCCCGGCCCATGCGGAACCATATGCTGAACTGGGAGCTCCCCCAGTTCAGTTCTCTCTCTCTCTCTCTCTCTCTCTCTCTCTCTCTCTCTGTCTCTCAAAAATAAATAAATAAATAAATAAATAAATAAATAAATAAAATATTTTTTAAAAAAGAATGAGAAAAATCTCCAGAAAAAGGAACCTGAAGCTATGTAATTATATGAGCTAAATGAGAGAATTCAAGGCTGTGATTCTAAAAACACTCAAAGAGATCAAAGAAGCTGTCAAAGTACACAGAAGGAGCTAAGTGATCACAGAAAGGAAATGGAATCTATTAAAAAGATGCAAATAGAAATTCTGGAGATAACACAATAAAAGAAATGAAAAATGAAATAGCTAGCATAGAAAGAGAAGCTGAGCAGATGGAGGAAAGAATAGTGAATTTGAAGATAAAAATTTGGAAATGTCACAGAAGAAAGAAGAGAGATAACCTAAAATCTGAAAGAAATGAAAGATATCAACATTTACTATGACTCCATTAGAAAAAATTATATAAGAATATTAGGTATTTCAGAGGGAGCAGAGGACAAGATGGGCAGAGAATTTTCTCAAACAAATTGTAAATGAGAACTTCCCAAATTCATGGCAAGACCTGGAACCTCAAATCCAAGAAGGAAACAGGACCCTAGCTACTTGAATCCGAACAGACCCTCTCCAAGGCACATTATATTGAAGATGTCAAAGGTCAAAGACAAAGAATCCTCAAGGCATCCAGAACAAAGAACACCATAACCTATAAAGGAAAGCCCATCAGACTATCTTCAAATTTCTCAACAGAAACTCCACAAACCAGAAAAGAATAGAAGAAAGTATTCAAAATAATAAAGAAGAAATATTACCAGCCAAGAATTCTGTACCCATGAAAGTTATCCTTTAGATATGAACAACGACTAAAGACCTTTGAAGACATACAAAAACTGAAGGAACGCTCCAGCAAAAGGCCAGCATTTGAAGAAATACTGAAGGAGGTGACTGAAACTGAAACAAAAACTAAAAGTAAATAGGCATTAACTGGAACAACAAAAATATAAAAAGGGGAGGTAGTAAACACTTAAGCTTCCAAAGAGAATGTAGATAAGAAACACCCTTAAAAAGGGAACCGCTGAGAAGCTGGATGGCTCAGTGAGTTAAGCATTCACTTTGAAGCCTTGGGGAACGAAAATCAAACACTGACCCCAGCTTGTGTGTACCTACATGCTGAACTGGGAGTACCCCCAGTTCAGTTCTCACTGGGGTGAGACCCTGGCCCAGTCCCTGCCCTGTGTAACCCTGGGCGCACCTGTGTAATGGAACTATGTGAAAAAAACCTGTGGTGTGCAACTATGGAGACTGTTCTGGGCCCTCTCCCTTCTCTCTGTCTGTCTATTTATCTCTCTCTCTCTCTCTGTGTGTCTCTGTCAAAATCAAAATAAATCTAAAAAAAATAGAAAAGGATTCACTGCCAATAAGAAAGTTTCTTTTATATAAAGATTATGGTAACCACTGAAAAAGAACTTAGTATTGGGACACATAACAATAAAAGAAGAGAAAACAGAAAAAGCAGTCACAAATACCATCAAACTAAAATAATCACTGGAAAGAAAAAAGCAAATAAGTGATCAAAAAAACTATCAGAAAACAAAAGATAAAATGGCTATAGGAAATCTTCACATATCAATCACACTAAATACAAATGAACTAAAATCCAATAAAAGACAGAGTAGGAAACTGGATTAAAGAACAAAAAACAACCTTATGCTGTCTACAAGAGACTCTCTGAGACACAAAAACAAACACAGACTCAAGGTGAAAGGGTGGAAAAAATACTCCAAGCAAATGGCACCCAGAGAAAAGCAGGTGTAGCCATACATATATCTGACAAAACAGACTTCAGGATCAAAAAGATAATAAGAGATAAAAATAAACATTTCATAATGATAAAGGGGACAATACAACAAGAAGATATTACACTTATTAATATATATGCACCCAACCAAGAAGCACCAAAATTTACAAAGCAACTACTAACAGATCTAAAAGGAAACTGACAAAAACACAATTATAGTAGGGGAAATTAAACACCCCTTTGACAGCGATGGACACATTGTCCAAACAGAAAATAAACAAAGAAATACCAGCTTTAAATGATACATTACAGCAACTGCACATAATTGACATTTACAGGACACTTCATCCTGAAACACAGGACTATACATTCCATTACAGTGCACATGGAACATTTTCAAGGATAGACTACATGCTGAGAAACAAGGTTAACCTCAGCAAATTTTTGAAGATTGAAATTATACCAAAGGTATTCTTTGATCACAAAGCTTTAAAATTTGAGATCAACTACAATGAGAAAGCAGGAATGAAATACACACAGAGATTAAACATGTTATTAAATATAGACTGGATCAAAGAAGAAATAAAAAAAGAGATTAAAAACACATAGAAGTAAGTGACAATGGAAACACTATGTACCAAAATTACTGGAATTCAGCAAAAGTAGAATTAAGAGGGATATTTATACCAGTACAGGCCTTTCTCAAGAAACAAGAAAAATCACAAGTAAACAACATAATATCACATCTTCAAGAAATAGAAGAACAAAAAACATCCAAATTCAGAAGAAGAAGAAAAATAATAAAAATAAAAGCAGAAAATAAAAGACAATAAAAAAAAACCCAGAAAAAATTTAATGCAACAAACTGGATCTTTGAAAAAATTAATAATATTATTAATATATTATTAATATTATATTATATTAATATTTCTGTGGATACCACAGAAATACAAAGGATCATACAAAAATACTACGGACTATATGCCACCAAATTGTGCAACCTAGAAGAAATGGACCAGTTTTTAGAAACATGTAGCCTACCTAGACTGAATCAATAAGAACTGAATAATGTAAACGAACAGTAAGAAAATTTAAACAATCATCCAAACCATCCCCAAAAGCTTTTCTTTAATCGCATCTGTGAGTTAGGTCTACCGGGTAGCAGCTCGATGGTGATGTGGGTCGGCTCTTGGCAGTGGCACAGGCCGCAGCTTGGCCAGTGGCTCTGCTGGGACTCAAAGACCTCCAATTTCACTTTATGCACGTATGATGCAGCTGAGCGTGCTGTCTCCATGTTCACTTGAGCCACTGCCCTTACTCCAAGAGCCCTGTCTTCAAAAGGTGCTCCTTCACAGTCAACTCTAGGAGCTCAGCTGTATCTCCTCTTTGGGTGTTCTGCATTGTGTGGTTCTCTCAGTTGAGGGTGCTTCTCAGGGTTTCCCCTGTGGATTCCCCTTCATTCATAAGTCCCTTCCCTGGTAGGTATTGGGGTTCTCCTCTCATGCCACCATCTTTTTTCCTAATCCTCACTTTGCAATTACATAAATGTCTAATCACTGTGGGGTATATCTCAAACAAATATAATACTTTATGTCAACTATAATTGAAAAATAAAAAAAATTTTAAAAATATATATATTTTTGAATATATATATTTTGAAAGGCAAAAAAAAAAAATGGTTATAAAAGGAAAGTACCCCAACATAATAAAGGCCATATCTATGACAAACCTTCAGTAAATATCATTCTGAATGGGGAAACATTGAAACCTTATCTTTTAAAATTAGGAACAATAAAGACATCATCTAGATGGCGGCATGAGAAGAGCTCTTCAAACCTCTCCTGGAAAGACAACAATTTAAACAACTAAAATCCAACCAGAGAATCGCTAAGTAGCAAATATCCTTGGCTGAGAGACCCAAGAAAATTTCTAAAGCTAGAGAAATGGAGGCGAGTGAGAGAGAGAGAAAGGGAGCAGTGTAAAGACCCACCGTGGAGCTCAACTTGGAGACCCACCCAGTGAACAACCCAGAGGCTGACCCAAGACCAGCAGAGGAGAGAATGACTGAGGTGAGCAAGGAAGCACGGGTCCAGGTGTAGAATGACTCTGGGTGGGTTGTAGGACTGGAATGGACAGAGGTGGAGGCATGGACAGCCAAAGCAATGGGTGGAAAGAAAAAGTGGGCATAGCGGACTGTGGAGAGAGACCCCGATGGGAGTGCATGGGGGTGTGTGCAGCTATGGTGTGGTGAGGGTGGCCAGAGCATATTGCAGAAGGCCAGAATGAGGCACCAGCCACAGCCAGAGATCAGTGCAGGTGACCAGAGTGAGGATCCGGCTGCCAGCACTTGAGTTGTGTGGCTGAAACTGGGGGCCCGCAGGGAATGAGGCCAGTAGCTGGAGCCAGAGGCAGGTGTTCCAGTGGCTGGAATGCCAACACTGGGAGTGTGTAGGTGGCTTAAGTGCACAGTGGCCCTCAGTGAGGTGAGGCCCCCACCGGAGCACTGTGTGGCCTTGGACATGAAACCTGGCTGCTTCCCTCTGCTGTCTCCCCGGGCTCACCCCACAGGCCTCACCCATGGCCTGCCTTCAGGAAGCTGCTGCTGGGAAGCCACCATTACCCTGTGAGGCAATCAGAACTGCTTCTTTCCAAACAAACCCTGCCTTCACTCCTCCCACTGAAGTCAAAAGAGGGAAGCCACCATTACCCTGTGACGTAATCAGTCCTGCACCTTTCCCAACAAAACTCACCCCCACTCATCCCTCTGAAGCCAGCAGAGGAAAACCACCATTACCCTGTGAAGCAAACAGACCTGCACCTTTCTGAACAAGCCCTGCCCCCACCTGTCCCTCTGAAGTTAGCATAGGGATCTAGGTATGGCAGCTGCTGACAGCAGTGGGATTTCAGAGGCATAG
>PVKE010053202.1:0-10117 GCA_004027555.1 Craseonycteris thonglongyai
CCCAAAGCCCACCCCGCCTAATACCATTATATTAGGGGTTAGGATTTCAACATATAAATTTGGGGCTACACAAACATTCAGTTATAGCAACTAGAATAGTGGTCCTGTTTTAAGTATCTGAGTGCCATGGAATTTAAACTGCAAGCAATTCTAAATCTTAGTAGTTTAAAATAATAATAATAATAAAAAAATTCTTTGTGTTTAGAAATGCATGCATTGTAATAAATAAATAGATTATCCAATGTAATTCTGTCATCTCAGTTTATAATTAAAAGGCAGAGTTTAGTATCCTGTCAAAAAAAATTAACTTAGCCCTTAAAGTAAATCATAGTAGCATGAACAGGATTGACACAACCTTGTCATCTGTTTTCTATTGTCTAGCAATAAACACTCCAAGCCTGATCGACTGTGCACTGACCTCATAAAAGTTAAATCTTTCCAGGCCAATTTACCTGAAGAGTCAAGTTGAAAGGTATCATTAATTTTTATCCATAATCTCAGAGTAAAAGCAGAAATAAATTTAAGTACAAAATAAAGTTCAATTAATAATGACATTCAAGTCAACAAACTAAATATATATTGATACACAGTATGGAGCTTTCATCCTTAAAATCTGTTTGGTCCTATTGTCTTTGTTTCACTCTTCTGCGAATGCAGATAGAGTTGTAGAACAGTCTAGCAACAACCCACACCAAAATTTTGAAACACAAAATTTTAAATTTTGTTGCAAACTAATTTATCACTTTCCACCTTTTTGCTTGCACTTTCATACCATAGCTAAGAAATCATTATACAATGCAGTCACAAAAATTTATTCATATTTTCTTTTAAGGATTTTATAGTTTTAGCACTTATATTTAGGTTTTGGTTGACCAAGCCAAATTTTGAGACCTCATTTTGAGTGAATCTTTGTGTATGATGTGAATTAAGGGTCTAGATTTATTCTTTGCATGTTAATATACAGTTGTCCCACCACTATTTATTGTAAAGATTGTTCTTTTCTCATTGAATTATCTTGGCATCTTTATCAGAAACAATAGAACATAAATGTGTTAATCTCTGAATTCTCATTTCATCGATCTATATGTCTATCTTTAAACCACAACTTTTTGATGTTTGTAGCTTTAGAGTAAGGTTTAGAATGGATAGATGTGAGTCCTACAAACTTTTTTCTTCTGTTTCAAAATTGTTTTGGCTATTTTTTGGTCTCTTGTGTTTACACATGGATTTTAGAATCAGTTGGAGATTTTTCAGAGCAGCATTTACATGTCAGCTCAGATAAATTTAATTTCAATGGTAGCCCATTTTCAAAATATTTTCTAATCAAATATTTCATTTATTTCAACCTCCACCATTCCATTGGCCTCTTTTTGTTTTCCTAACTTCCATACTTCATCATGCTTAGTTATCCTCCCCCTCAATCTTTAAAACAAAACAAAACATTATTTCTTAACATTGTATCACTCTTCACAATCCAAATTCTTGGAAGAGTAATCTATTTTTATTTTTAACTCTCTCTTAAAGCTAAAGGGGAAAAAGTTACCCATGACATTCTAATTGCCAGAGCATCACATTTTTTTTTTTTTTTTAAGATTTATTTTGATTGTTTCTGGCAGGGAGAAAGAGAGAGATACAGAGACAGACAGAGAGAAGGGGGAGGACCCAGAACAGTCTCCATAGTTGCACATCATTGGTTTTTCCACATAGGCTCATTTCACAGGTGGGCGGGGCTGCACAGGGCAGGAACTGGGATGGGATCTCCACCCCGGTGAGAACTGAACTGGGGGCACTCCCCAGTTCAGCGTATGGGTCCGCATGGGCCAGGGCTGGGGCAGGGTTTCTATCCTTGATACCCGGCGCTGCAAAGTGAGCGTTTAACCCACTGAGCCATCCCTGCTTCCCCCACATTTTTAATCCTTTTTATAACATTTTAGAATAACTATCCTTACATTTTCAACCTCTCTTCATTCATTTTTATGATACCATCATAGTCTCCTCTTGTCTGCTTCTTCTGTACTCATCTCTTGCTTCTTTTCCTCACATTATGGTTTCATTCGGGATTCTTTCCTCAGCTTTCTCCTTTTCCCATTTTATAAACTCTAACCAACCTCTGTACCTAAACTCTAATCACAGCCTCTCTCTTGTAGGTTTTATTTATCATCACATGGATATTCAACATATGTCTCAAAAAATAATCACAGTTGAAGAACTCAATATTTTTTCCTCAAAATGTATTCCTCATTCTTCCTTCCATATATTAATAAACAAGCTACTTAATTTTAAAAAGCAAAGGGTTTTGAAGTTATTTTTAACTCTCTCCCTCCCCTTAACTCAAGTGTAAATGGTAAACTTGTCAATTTTATTTCTAAGATTATTCTCCCATTTGTCATTCTCTGACTCAGTTCACATCCTCATGTTTTTCTTTGGACTCCAGTAATAATTTCCACTCTGTCTTCTAAAGTTCTGCATACTTAACTGTGAAATACAAAACTTATCACATCACTCTCATCCTTGAAAATTCTTCAGTGCTTCCCATTACCAGTAGAGTAATTCAATCTATTTAGTTTGTTCTTAATGGTGCTACAAAACCCTGTCCCACCTTATTGTTTCAATTTTACATCCAATGATTCAATTGCTCCTTCAACAATTCTTATGCTTTCTCTGTTGCCTTGCTTCCTAAATATACCACCAAATTCACACCCTAATTTTTTAGCCATAAAGAACTTGCTTATATAAACCTTACACATTGTCATACATTTATATTATCTGGGAAAAACTTCCATTCTCTCTTCTCCCCACCATTCACTTTTGCCAACTTGAGAAATTTCTACTTATTTTTTAAGGTCAGGTTAAACATAATGTCATCTCTGGAAGTTTTCTTAATCAACTGTGCCCTCCTCAAAGCAGACTGAGTCACTACTTTATCACCATATATTGTTTATTTCCTTTGCTAAGGTTTGCACTCTTTGAAGGTGAATACTGTCTCATTCATCAATGCATTCCTGGAAGTTTAACAAAATTATTGATGATTAATGCATTATTCTTTAAATAATATAAAATGTATAAAATTTAAATGACTACACTAATAGAATGATTAGTTAGCAGCAAGTTTGATATACATATACCAATCCTTATAACCTTGTCAATAAATAAATAATAAATAGATAAATCGAAAAATAGTCTGTCATGTCAACATAAAATTTGGAAAATCACACATATGCTATAAATTATAACAAAAAACAGAAATTGATTATGTTTCTGAGAAAAGTAGTAGCTCAGGTGCACTGATATTGCAAACAAATAAAATGTTCAATTAAAAAAAAATTTCAATCATTAACTAGTATATCCTTGTTTTTTTTTTAACTGTAAGAAGGTTTTAAAGTCAAAAACTAAATTAGGAATGTTATCTAGAATAGTTAAAAAGACACTGATGCCATTTTTACCCTGAGGTATGTAATTAATCTTGTTAAATTTTAGTGAGGTTTTTTTTGTTTTAGTTGTAGCTTTTGTTTTGTGTTGTTTTATTTAATTTTGTTTGTTTGTTTTCACTTCATAGGACTAAAGGCACAGAGGGCAGCACCTAAAGCTTACCAAAGGTGAGACATCTAATAGGACATCTCTACATATTGCTGGGACCCTAAAAAACAATAGCTTAAGTGTGGGGTGTACCACAAATAAACCTACCTCAATAGTATGAGACAGCAAAAAATTCTCCGCTATGACTTCAGTGTTAAGTTTGGGGACAAAAAAAAAAAAAATTTCTTGTGTATTTATTCACAGCCAAACAACTCTCCTCATGGTGATTTGTTGCCTAAACCCACAATGACTTGGTGACTCAACAAACTTATATTCAATAATTTAAAGTGCTCCCACGTTACTAGTGCCTCTAGGCATTTGAGATGAGCCGTGGCAAATTTTCCTTGATAGAACACATCTTCTTCCCAGGCTTCTAAAATTTTTTACAGATAAAGTTTAAACTCACAATTAAAAAACTTATGAAACAATACCCACAACAAATCACTTGAGTCCCATAGAAACAACAGATGACAAAAAGATTTTGTAACCGGAATATAAAATCATATGTTTAATATGTTAAAGCTATAAAAATACAAAGCAGATTGCAAAAGAGCCAAATAGAATTTCTGGAAATAAGAAGTGTCACTTTAGTTAAAGTGATAATTAAAAAAAATGGATTAAATAGGTTAGATAAAGTTAAAGGGAAAATTAATAACTGGAAGACAGAACTGAAGAAATTATTTGTAATATAATGTGGAAACATAGAATTGGAATATATAAAAGGGAAGTTAAAAGAGAAAAATAAGAATCTTTAATATACATTTAATTGGAGTAGCATAAAAATTTTAAATATAATAAATTAGGAAGGGACATTATTAATGAGATGATGACATAGGTAGGTCAGTTTTCCCGGAAACAGAAAGGATTCATAAACAAATGATTTAGTTTGGCAATAGTCTTTGGAAAGACCAGTAAGAAAATGGAGGAAGCAAAAGAGGGGAAAGAAGAAAGCCAAGCAAGAGTATAATCTTAGTCAAAAACCTGCAGAGCATAGCTTGAGCCTGATCTTTCAGGAGAATCCTGGAGTAAGTTATACTCACAGCTGTCCACATGAAGGAAGCTGAACTGTCACAGTCCTGCATATGCCAGCCATTGGTCAAGCAAGGGCTGTACACAGAAGGACAAAATTTCCAGAACTTCCAGAATTCTGCATGTGTGGACAAAGGACTTTAATAGGAAAAAGTGCAGTTACCAAAGCAAAGGCATAGTTCAAATTTGCCATATTTTAGTCAAAATAGCTTTTGTACTTATTTACTTTTTTGGTTCTTATTTTCCATTCAATTTGGCCTGATCTTATCAATTATTCTACCATTGTAAAAATGATTTCAATGTTTTATCCATTTTTAGTTGTCTACAATGAAAGACTTGGCTCTCATAACCTAATCTGGCATTATTTGAAATTATAAACACAATCTTTAATCTCAATTATTATCATCTTTTATTTGAAGTATTCCTTTAGTACTTTATATATTGTTGGATGTTTTCCTGATCCATTCTAAAGGTCTTTATTTTGTCAGAAATTTTAACATATTTACATTTATTGCAATTTTTGTTGGCACTTATTTCTACCTTCATATTTGATTGTTTTTAATAACGTATTTCTTATACCTTACTTTAATTCTACTTTATACTTTTCATTGCACATATCAAGTTTCTCCTTCTTGTATGAAAGTTACTATTGTATTTTACTTCTTCTCTTTTTTTAATTTTTTGGTTACCAGTAAAACAATATACATCTGCATTATTATTTTTCCTTTCTACTCATGTTTTATTCCTTATCAATCTTCATATTAGTTAAAGTCTCTTGCCTCTCATTCTCTTCACTCCTACCAGTACTGTTTGTTTACTCTACATTTTAAGTCTTTATTTATGGATCCCTTATGGAATTAAGGTTTGTTTGCACAACAAGAAAACTTACTAAGTTATTTCCACACCTCAACAGTCCATATATATTTTAGATCTTCATAGCTCTCTTTGATAACTTACTGGTGTACCTCTGAAAGAGTGTTTTCAAAACAGTCATTTGCTTGGTGAAATTTCTTAGTTTCTGTTTTACTAAGAACATGTAAGTATATTTCTTTTGTGTTTCAGTTACTGTTTATTTTACATAGTGTTCTCAATTTAAAGTTATTTTATCTCAACTCTATAACAATGGTATTTCTTTCATATGCAAAATACAACATTATATGCATTTTGAATATAAGGTTAACATTGAGAAGTATATTATTGATCTATTTCTTGTTTCTTTTTAAATAATTGGCTCTTTCTGTTGGGGAACTTTAAGAAAGGTTTTCTTGATGTTTTAAAATTTATTCTAATATGTTGATCTTTAATTGTCTATAAGGTTTGCATTATGAAACTTTTTAATGTTTTTCTTTAATTCTTAGAAATCCTAGGTCATTATTTCTTCAAATATTTCTTCCTTCTATTTTTTTTCCTATTGTTTTTTGGGAAATCTTTTAACATGGAGGTTAACACTTGCACATCCATCCCCTATGACTCTGAACTTTTGTTTTAGTATTCTTTTTCTTTACCCTTCCTGATAACTTTTCTGTATTCCTCATCTTAATCTTTGAACTCACTAATTTGTTATCCAGTTGTACTCATTTTCATTTTTTAATCCATCTCTTGAGTTATCTTTTTCATTTTTAAAAAAGATTATTATTCTGCCTAGTTTTTCCAATATTTTCCTATACCTCTTTAAGAATATTGATTACACTTGCCATAAATTTAAAGTTTTTTGTTTATATTTATTTTAAGTTTCTAGTCTACTAATTCCCCTCTGTCAGGTATAGGGTAGAACAGTGGTTCCCAACCTTTTCCTACTTGTGTACCCCGTTTAAGCCCAATTTTATAAATTGTACCCCTTGTTTTTAAAATAGCTGTTTTTAAACACTGTTGCTTTTGTTCAGTGATTATCTTAACGTAAAATAGAGAAAATGAGGTAATGAGTTAGATAAGAAAAATTACTATGCTAAAAATACAAGCCACGGATTTAATTTTACAATATTTGTGACACAGTTCAATGTTGTTACTGATTATTTTTTGCATACTGCTGAATGACCCAGCATGTACTCCCAGGGCATGTGTACCATCAGTTGGGAACCAATGGGGGAGAGAGATGAACCTCAAATTTGAAATGTTCTAACTTTACATTTTGTGCTAAACTTCTCTGTGTGTATCTCTTCCTACAGTAAGCAACTCTACTATTTGGGGACCCTTCTTCCCTCCTCTGTAGTTTTCACAGAGATGACAGAAAGGAAGGAATTCTCAGGAACCAGACAAAATGTCCAAGAAACTGTTGTTATCTACCCTCCAGCCCAGCTATAGGCAAATGTGCCATTCTGCTATTTTTCTACCGTATGTCAACTGTGCTGAACTGGTGGTACTACTTCCCCACACACCCCCACACCCCCACCCCTTACTCTAGATTCTGGAGTCTAGAGTCTTTTCTAGACAATAATCCATGCAGGGCAATGGGTGGGTTGCCAGGGGTGGGGGGGCAGGAAATAAAGTTAAAGGTTCCTATGTTTATATCTAGGTTGTTCTCTCTCTCTCCATTTACGTAGACCAATCATCTTATGTCTTTCCTAAGAATTCTCACTCATTTAATTTTAGTTTCTCAGAATCAACCATCACTTCTGTCACAGAATTGTAGCCTAATTATAACCTACAGAATTATATCCAGGGGAAGAAGTCAGCAATGTCCATTTATTTGTCAAAAACTAGGAGGGGTTTTCCAATTATTGTATTTTAATCTTCTAACAGAGAACAACTCTGCTGCTGCATCTCCCTCTTGAGCTCTCTATTTTTGGCTATTTATTAAAAATGAATTCCACAGAATTCAGAGTTCATTGGGCGAAAGTGTATGCCACAATCCCAATCTTCTAAGACAACTTTCCATTTTGGTGGGCAGGCCAATTTACTCACATACATGTTCTAAGAATAACAAAGTTGTCAACATTGTAGGTTAAAAGGTCTTTAATATAATAACACTCCTCAATATTACATATTTAGGCAATAAAAAAAAATAAGTAGAGGGCTCAAAAAGTACATCCTATGATTAAATAGGAACAGGTAAGGAAGGAAGGTGGAGCATCACGAGCCGTTCAGCATGTTTATTTTCCACAAATGTGAAATAGTCCACAGTTTGGCAGTAAGAGAGTGAAGAACACCCTAACACTGACCTTGAACTGCTTTCTAGTTCTCTAGAATGTGTTATAAAATATACTTAAATAGGTTGAAAATTGCTTGGCTCTCAGGTATATTTTTAATTACAGATAAAATATTCCCATAGAAAGAAAACTCTTTTAAATCAAATTTATTCATATACAAATACCCATTTTTAAATCAGCTTGAAACTTTTACCTCGATATTCTCAATGTCACGGCAGAGTTGTGTCCTTTAACATTGGCAATTGTTAACTCGAAGAACTGTTGTAAATTGCCATTTTTGTTCAGAAGTCTATGTGTCTAAAATTAGATTTTTATTTCTCTTAAATGTAACATTATTTATTTTAGCTCCTCCATACTTTGATGCCATCTTTTTGGCCAGGGAACAAGAAACTCTTCAAAGGTTAATTGAGCAAACAATTTGGTAAAGACTTCTGGGAAATTACCACAGAAGACAGATTATAATAGGTGGTTGCAACAAGCAGAAAAGATCTTAAGAAAAGGCTTTAGTCAGAAGCTAAGGGTTTTGTAAATAGCATACAGGTTGCAAATCAAAGGCCTGACTTTAGGTACACAGAGCTGAGCTGAGCCCAGGTGGCAACTGACACAATGTCTCAGCTCAAAATGAAACTGTGAAGTGAAATTCATTTCAGTGCCACTCAGCAGTATCTAGTTCCTTAACCTCCCTTCCTCTGAATGCTTCCTCGCTGCTTGAAGCATTCCCCTTCTCTGACAACACAAACTCATTTAATCATGTATTCATTCAATGAAGAATCTGTAAGACTCAAGTGCCAGATGCTAGAATTATTAAAACACATAAGGTCTTAAGTACATATTTATTAATTCATAGTCTAATGGGGAGAAAGATACAAGATCAATGCAAACCTATGTGAATACAATAATTAGAGTGAGATGCTATGTATTAATATAAACATGACTTATAGAGGAAAGTGACCAACTTCACTTAGAAGGTTCAGGAAATGTTTTGATTGGAAAAGATACTTGAACTAGGTCTTGAACCATTAGGTATAAAGGATAAGAGTAGGAGGAAAGTGTTCCATGAGAAGTAACTAAATGTACAAAAGCAGAAGGAGTTATATCAAACTGCTTCACATTGAAGTGTAAAATTTCTAGGATAAAAGACATTTCTAGGCTATGAGAAATAAATCCCTATAATATGAGTTTTCAGACCTGACCAATTAGGAATATTTGATTCTAGGGGAAACTTTCCTAGAAACCCAGACAAATGATAGTTATTCCGCTAAATCTTAAGTATAGAAATCTAGACCTAGGCCATGTCAGGCTTTGCAGTTTGACTTTCTCTCTTCCCCATCTTTTCATTTATGTGTATATGTGTGTGTGTACATACATATACATACATATACACATATATATGTGTATATATACATATACTTCATTATATATCTTTTATTGTGTATAGCTTTCACAACATACTCACACACACACATATACATTCTCACTCACACACATTCATGTATACATTCACATATGCATAGTAAGCATCACCTAAATGCATGGCCTTATAAGATATACCATTCTCTCAGACTCAGAAGAGTGTTTGCTCAGCACATTTGTTTGCGATCATGCTGATAGCAAAATTTTTCAATCAGATTGTTTTTCTACTTTGATTCTTGGCTGGGGTTAGATAAAGGCCAGAAGTGATTACTGTAGAAATGTTTTGAGCAGCCTGAAAATGGCAGGCCTGACGGAACGCTCTAGGTGAATCCCCAAGATGCTAAGAGTCAGGGTCTGTGGCTCCTGTCACTCGGGTCTCTGTGCTATAATGACACACCTTCACACTTGGTTATCATAAATGTTTCTCCACGCTAGATCTGTGCAACCTCTAGGATTTTCACTAGCAACCCTCTGTGTGTCAGTTTATTCTTTGTTCCAATTTTCTGTTTTGCTGTTGGAGGCATGTGGCTTGTGGTGTAATTTTGCACGTCATTTTCCTTCTATCTCCAGCCACATTTCACTATCTCCTCTGAAGACTATATAGCCTTTATAATGTTCCTGTTAACATACCCTTTTTGGCTGGTTAATTGTAGACCTTAAAAAATAGAGAAATGGTCAAATTATAGAGTGTTTAGTATAAAATTAAGTTAATCTCTTCCTTACATTGCAACACTTAGCGGTTTGTATAAGCGTCATGTGCTTTGACAGAAATTTGCTGACCTATGTTGGGCAGATAGACTATTGGCACGTGGAAACTAAATTGATTACGCCTCTGAATCAAAATAACAAGATATAAAGAAGCCTAAACCCAGACCAAAACTGAGCTGCAATCTTAAAAATCACCAAATGAATGAAATTCATCTTAGTAAATCATTGAACTTCAAAATTATCTA
>PVKE010053203.1:0-10117 GCA_004027555.1 Craseonycteris thonglongyai
ATAAGGGAGTAGTTTAGTTGAAAGGTGATTCCAGGAAGCACTAGTGGGAGAGTGGAAAAGTGTGGAAGGAAGCCAATCAAGGGTATGCTGTGGAGTAGGTTACTTGTGTGGGTAATAAGAGCACAATTCCACCAGAGAACTCTGGGAGACTGTATTAGTGTTAGCATAATTGAAATGGGTGAATTGGATATTTATCCCATCTGTTGTTAGTGATTGGTTGAGCTTTGCTGGGAGGAGGCATTAACTCAGCAGTACTTTCTGCCTGCCCCAAAGAAGGCAATTGGCTCTGCTGGTCAAAATAAACTCAAAACCAAAAAACCCTCAGGGAGTTGTGGGTGCTTGTTATTGGAAGCCTGAAAAGCAAACATGGCAATTGTGACTGCTGCCGGGTATTGGTAGATAACCTTTGGGTTTTGGATTGTTGCTCTAATTTAGCCTGGAACCTGGGAGCTTCCCCATCCCTCCATGCCCCCTCACTCCCCACAGTTTTAAAAGCTGATTATACTATGGTTTAAAGATGTGTCCACAGATTCTTTGTCATCCTTCCCCTAGATGGCAGAGGTGAATTCTCCTCCTCTCGAATGTAGTCTGGATTTGGTGACTCATCTAATCAATAGAATAGTGTGGAAGTGAAGACATATGACTCAGTCATAAAAACAACCCACCTTTCTCCCCCTCCCCCCTCTTGTCATTCACTTTGAAGTAAGTCAACTAACTCCCTGTCATGAGGACACTCAGCAGCCAATGGAGAGATCCACAAGATGGTTCCATGAACAGCCAGAGAGGAACTAAAGCCTCCAGACCACAACCACATGAGTGACTTTGAAGGAAGATCCTCCAGCTCCAGTCAACTCTTTAGATGGAAAACCCTGAGCCAGAACCACTCAGCTAAGTGGCTTCCAGATTCCTGATTCACAAAACTGTGAAAGTAAATGTTTGTTTGAAGCCACTAAATTTTGGGGTAATTTGTTAAGCCACAGTACACGACCAATACAGTAACAGCAGGTTTTTCCGTTTCCTAGTTTGGTTCTTTTTGATAAATTTGAAGCCAGTTTGTAAACTATTTTTTGCTTTACTTAAAAAAAAATACATACAATGTAACTTTACCATACTAAACAACAACAACTTCGACATTCATTCTTTTGTCTTAAGCATGGCATAATATGTTAAACTTTGCTTTTCACTCCTTTCCTTTATATAGAAGTCACAGGAGACTTGGGGCATTGTTATTTTAATTTCCTGAATAACAGTGAAGAGGTTGTTTGTTCAAATAGCCCTTCCCCTTCACACTTTTATCTGTAAACAGAACAATGTGGGGTGATTATACTCTTTAGTGATAGAAGTACTTTAACAAGTTCTAGACAAAAGAAGGCTTTGCTGTTGTCTCCAAAATCATCTTCATTTTCTGCCTGCTTCTAAAAATTCTCTTGGATTTTCTTGGTTGTCAAATCCCTCAGTCACCAACACCATCCCTGTCTATCCTTCTGGCTCAAGTCAATTGAAATTGATTGTTATTCTGTATCGCTAGGTGCATAGTCTTAATTTTCTGTTTAAAATCTTTTAAGAAATAATCTTCTATAAAAATTACATTAAAAAAAATATATATATATATATTTTTTAGAAATATAGCAGGAAGGACATGGAGCAAAGGGCAGACAATGACTAGAGAGATTATGACTTTACAAAGTTAGTCTCTTAACCTAGAAACTAAAGCAGACATTGCACTTGAAGCAACTCTTACAGCTTAGTTTTCGTAACTCAAATCACTTTAGAGTCAAAATCTTTTTTTGAAATGCAAGAAGTAGAGGATAAAGTCCCAATCCATATTTGATGACTTGAAAAGAAATCTCCAGTAGAAACACACAATTAAAAATGTGGAATACAGGATGCTGGGATAGCTTAACAGGTTGAGCACTTGTTTTGCAACGGCAAGGTCTAAGGATTGAATCCTGGCCCTGGCCCTGGCCTGTGCAAACCCACATGCTGAACTGTGGCACAATGTAACCACCAGGATGGCAGTGAAGGTTCTCACCTCCCATGAGAACTCCCGTGAGGGAGGCCCCCAGTTTGGTTCCTGCCCCGTGTGGCCCCACACCCCCCATGTAGAATGAAACTATGTCACAACTAATGATGTACAACTATGGAGACTGCTCTGCCCCCCTTCCCCCCTTCTTTCTCTATCTCTCTCATCTTCTCTTAAACAATAAAATAAATCTTTAAAAAATTTGAAACACAAATCATAAATAAATGATAAGAATCACATGAACAAAGATTAGGAGAACTAAAAAATGTATTTAAATAGCTATTTCATCAAGATGTAGACGCTATGAGTATACTTTTTGAAACCATAAAATCAAAATCTTTCTGGAAAAAATATAACTACGTATGCCTGGGTGGATTTCTGTAAACATACCAAGCTGCAGAATTTTTAAAAGTAAATTGGGCTGGGGTTATGAAGGAGAAAGACACCGTTCTTTCATTCTGGCTGAAGTGAGGCTTCTGGGCAGAGGCTTCACTTGTGTTGGTGAAAAAAACTTTCCCTCTGCTTCTTTCCCATGCCTGCTCAGGCCCATTTTGCTGTAGCTTGCTTTTCTTTTTCTCTCTTGATAGAAAAATCTCCAAATTAGTTTGCGGTTGATATTTTGCCTGAAGAAAAGTAATGATAAAACTTCTAAAAAATGGATTGTGGGAAGTCCCAATTTAAAAATCAGACCAGGGGATGCTGGGATGGCTCAGCAAGTTGAGTGCTCACTTTGTAGCACTGTGGTCCGAGGATCGAATCCCAGCCCCAGCCTGTGCGGACCCATATGCTGAACTGGGGTGTGCCCCAAGTTCAGTTCTTGCTGGGGCCCATGCGGGAGGCCCCTGACCCAGTTCCTACCCTGCGCAGCCCTGCTCCCACCTGTGGAGTGAAACTATATGGAAAACTAATGCTGTCAACTATGGAGACTGCTCTGGGCCTCCCCCTTCTCTCTGTCTCTCTCTCTCTGTCCAAAAATAAAACAATAAAATAAAACAAATCTTTTAAAAAATTTTTAAAAATCGGACCAACCAGGTGGCATCTCAGGAGCGAAGCCTGCTGTTACCTTTGGCTCCTAAGAAAGAGCACAGCCTGCCTCCTACATTTGTGGATCTCTGAGCACAAAAGTGATCTAAGAGTGGGCAGCAAAGCAAGCTGTAGAACAGTCTTACAACTGAAAAAAAAACAGTAGGCCTGCTTATTAGGTCTCTCTGTAAAACTCGGATCTGTTACACCCCATTCATTAAATGTCATAATAAGCACCACAGGTTACACTACAGATGTGCGTGTGGTTACCTTTAAAAATGTGACTATCTCCAGAAGGAATTGGGTTTGGAGAAGGGCCAGTTGCAGGGCAATGTCAAACTGTTTCCATCTGCCCGGGGAACTGCTGAACACTGATCTTTTATGTCAGGTCTTAGCACTGGGGTGAGCAAGGTTTTTTTCTTTTCCCAGCAAGCAGAGAGAGGAGGTGGAGGTATACAGCTGGCCAGAGGCAGCAGAGCTTTATACGGAGGACCCCAGCCCTGATCTTGGTAGAGGTGACCTTCCAGAAGGCTAGGGTTGGTTTCCTTTGTTTTATTTTTTCCTTGATTTTTTACTCTTAAAAAGTCTTAAACCAATCTATCTCCCTCCTCCAGAACGTAAGCTCCATAATGTAGGGAACGTCCACTTTGTCTATTTTGGTAGTTGTCATTACCTCAGTATGAGTGTCCTAGAAAATTGTTTTGTCAGTGCGTCCAGGATAGTTTGGGGTGATAAAGTGGGAAGGGGACCCCTAAAGTCTGGATCAAAGAAATTGGCTGATGTTTTCCAAAGACAGCCGAGGCCATGAGTCAGGAATCATTGAGAGAAGCCAAGGATGTAAGCTGAGGGTCTTGTTAAAATGCACGTCCTGATTCAGTAGGCTTGGGGTGGGGCCTGAGATTCTGCACGCCTAATAAGTCCCCAGATGATGTTGATACTGCTGGTCCAGGGACCACTCCTTGAGTAGCAAGGTTTTAAACTCAGGTTTATAATCAACTACAGTGGGAAACTCCCTGGAAACATCTGGGTATATGATTAATAAACGAGAGATGAGAGTGAAGACCTGGGCAACGTGATGGCCAGGAGAGATGTGCAATGGCAGGCTCAGGGAGGGGTTGGTATACAGCCTAAGTTGTGTATTGTTGTTGTTGTTGTTTTAAGGTTTATTTTATTCTTTTGACAGAGATAGAGAGAGACACAGAGAAAGGGGAGGGCCCAGAGCAGTCTCCATTGTTGTATGTCATTAGGTTTTTGACATGGTTTCGTTCCACACAGGTGAGTGGGAACTGGGCTGGGGGCCTTCGCATGAAAGGCATGCCCCCTCAAGCCAGGGGTCGAACCGGGATGGGGGGTGACAACCAAACTTGGGGCCTTTCACATGGGAAACACTCCCTAGTTCAGCATATGGATCCAGATGGGCTGGGGCTGGGACTTGATCCTTGGTCCCTGGGGCTGCAAAGCCAGTGTTTAACCTGCTGAGCCATCTTGGCTTCCCCCTAAGTTCTGGCATTGTTAACTCCTGACTTAGTATCTTTGGAAAGGTGAGCTCTTTTATCTATTTACAAATTTATAAATTTACAAATTTAGAAATAATTTCTAAATTTATCTATTTAGAAATTATTTGTAAATTTCTTATGTCCCATTTCATCCTGTGACCTGAACTACCAGAGGTCAAAATTGCTGTCTTTATAAATGCAAGTAGGAATGCTGGAATAGCTCAGCAAGTTGAGCGCTTGCCTTGCAACCACAAGGTCCAGGGATTGAATCCTGGCCCGGGCTGGTGCAAACCCATATGCTGAACTGCGGTACAACTGGTAACCGCTCAGATAGTGGGAAGGTCCTTGCTTCCCATGAGGTCCCCAGGTCGGATCTAGGCCCCACAAGGCCCCACATCCACCTGTGTAGAATGAAACCACATCACAACTAATGATGTACAACTATGGAGACTGCCCTGGGCTCTCCCCCTTTCTCTCTCTCTCTCTCATCTCAAAACAATAAAACAAATCTTTTTAAAAATACAAGTAATTTAAGTGTCAAAACTTCTGGAACTTGGGAAAGCTGGGATGGCTCAGTGGGTTGAGTGCTCAATTTGAAGCCCCTGGGACCAAGGATCGAATCCCGGCTCCGGCCCATGCAGACCCACATGCTGAACTGGGGTGGGGTGTGTCCCCAGTTCAGTTCTTGCTGGGGCCTATGAGGGAGGCTCCCGGCCCAGTTCCTGCCCTGCGCAGCCCGGCACCCACTGGTGGAGTGAAACTATTTGGAAAACTAATGCTGTCAACTATAGAGATGGCTCTGGGCCCTCCCCCTTCTCTCTGTCTGTCTCTGTCTCTGTTTCTCTCTGTCTCTGTCAAAAATCAATAAAATAAATCTTAAAAAAAAATAACCACACAAAAATAACCTTCTGGAATGCACCTGAAATATAAGCCCACATGCCTTCACATCTTTCATTCTTCTTCTTCTTTTTTTTTTTTTGTGTTGTTATTACTAGTATCATCATCCATATTTTATTATTTGTGTCTTTCTCAGATTTTAATTCCAGGTTTTATGACTCTTACCTTATATGTATTAGATACTTAATTTCTGATCTCAAATGTCTTCTTCCCTCCAGTGTCTGTGAGCATATACTCTACCTTTTCTGAAAAATTCTCTAGAGATTCCACACTACATACCAGACCTTTGTTACCTGAAGGCCAAACTTATCTCTGCTGCCACATGCTGTGGAGGAGACTGACTGTTTTTCCCATGTCAGCCTCAACAGGTGAGAACCTTGAGGGAAAGATCATGACACATGGCTTTTATTTTCTTTGTACTTTAAAATTTTTCCAAATGTTCAATAATAAACATTTATTACTTTAATTTTTAAAGATGGGATATTTATTCCAGATATCATTGTCTTCCTTCCATAAACCACTATGGATCTAATATTTTATCTAATCCTTTCTTAACTTACTTATGTATTTTACCTTTTTACTTATGAGTTAAAGTTGTTGTTAAAAAAAACACACACCAAAAAAACATACTTTGCTCATGAATTTTTTTTCCCTGTTTTG
The DNA here is from genome assembly GCA_004027555.1 of Craseonycteris thonglongyai. Lineage (NCBI taxonomy): Eukaryota > Metazoa > Chordata > Mammalia > Chiroptera > Craseonycteridae > Craseonycteris > Craseonycteris thonglongyai. The sequence continues at coordinate 6,100 of PVKE010053203.1, forward strand.
ATTGTTCATTTATTCTGTTCTTTAGATTTCACATATGAATGAGATAATACAGTTTTTGCCTTTCTCAATCTGACTTATTTTACTTAGCATGATATCTTCTAGTTCCATCTATGTTGTGGCAAAAGGTATAATTTTATTCTTCTTTATGGTAGGAACCTATGCAATTTTACTAACCTATGTCACCTCAATAAATTTAATTAAAAAAATATTAAGTAAGTAAAGACCAAAAAAAAAAAAAAATCTGTAAATTAACTACAGATGATAAAATTGTGATGTGTCTGATTTATTAAAAACTCTGTCATTTGAGAGTGTTGTGAGTGCTACGCTTCTTTAGTCAAACATTAATATTAGTTATGATCCTCACAGAACTTGCAAATGCACACAAAACACATAAGCACTATTTTACTTTAATATTTGTGTCTCTGTCTAAGTCCCAGGATGAATTATCGTAGAGAGAGTGACATCCATTTAGCTGATGCTCCTATGAAGCTGTCTGGACATGGTGGTCAGGAGCATAGGCCTTGGAGTCAGTGAGGCCTGGATGTTTGTCCTCACCTACCACTCCCTCTGTCACCTTAAGCAAAATTCTCACCATTCTGAGCTGTGTTTTTATCATCAGACAATGACACTAGTGACAGTACCTACCTCATAAGATTAATCATGATTGCTATGGGGGGTTATATAATATAATCTACACAATGCAGAGCGGGGGAAACTCTACAAGATGACTGACTCAGTTTCTTCAATAAATAAATGGAAAGAAAAATAAAGAAAGATGTTTTGGGGAAGCCGGGACGGCTCAGTGGGTTAAGTGCTCACTTTGCAGCCTTGAGGACTGAGGATCGAATCCCGGCCCCAGCCTGTGCAGACCCATATGCTGAACTGGGGAGTGCCCACAGTGCAGTTCTCACCGTGGCGAGACCCCGGCCCAGTTCCTGCCCTGTGCAGCCCCGCCCACCTGTGGAATGAAACTGTGTGGAAAAATCAATGATGTACAACTATGGAGACTGTTCTGCCCCTCCGCCCACCCCCCCATCTCTGTCCCTGTATCTCTCTCGCTCTCTCTATTAAAAAAAAAGAAAGATGTTTTACTTTGGGAGAGAGAGAGAGATGGGGAGGGGAAGGGGAAGAGAGGGACAGAGGGAGGCAGGGAGAGATATTAAATGCATTGTACATTGAGAGACATATTAAGCATAGTACATTTAGCACAAGTCCTAGCAATGAAAATGTCAGCTATTATTTTGGGCTTTCCAAATCAGGCTATGTAGCAATTTACTTAACTGAAGTAAATATTTATGACATTCTATTAAATGTGCTTCTAGGTCCTACTATATAACTCAATGAACATTATATTATCCTACTAGGTCATTCAGGGGTTACAGAGATGAATAATGACAGACCTCTCTCTTGGTCTTGGCTTTGATGATTATTAGATATGACAGTTAGTACAAATAAATTCTCCACTTCCCTATCTCATCATCTATAACATTTGGATGAAAATAATGACACCAGCTTCATAAGTCTGTTGCAAAGATTCACTACACCTGATATACGAAGTGCTTAGCACCATGCCTACCACCAAGGAAATATTCAATAAATAGTGCTTCCCATTATTGATAGCAGGATAGTAAACTTTTTCTGTGCTTTCAATAAGCTTATTATCTAATAGGGGAGATAAGACATATCTACAGGAAACTATAACCGAAGGCCCAAGGTAAGGACTGGTGTGGGAACTGTAAACATAGGATGGGAGCCCAGGGGAGAGAGAGAGAACAAACCGTGGGAAAGGAAAGCCCTTCCATCTTCAAGATGGAAGCACCTCCCCAGACTCAGAGGCTGAACTCCTTCCTCTCTGGTGTACTCACTTTTGCTCTCAGAGGAAGGGTTAGTATAGAGGGAATGCAAGGTTAGGAGGTACGTGTCTGAGCCATTTTTAAGGGTGTCCCTTCAGACTGTAGTAGCAGCAATCTCTGGGTGTCACTCCTCTCTTCAGAGAACCATGGGGGTAGCTGCTTTGGGTGCAAACTTGAGATCCCTCCACTGCATGCTACCCTTTATGTGCTGAGCGTGTTGGGTTCTAACACCGCTAACAGTCTCCCTGCTCAATACTTTCAAATTACAGCCACGAAGCAGCCAATTGATGGATGCCTGAGAGGAAAAGGAAGTCCTGCCGGAGGCGAAGGGGGCAGAAAAACAAAGGTCATGCACACACTGAGAGAGCACTAGCATCTGGGAAAAGGATCCCTGTGCAGAGTGGCTGAGAGACCTGATTAAGAAGAGGGATGTGAGGCTGCACGGCAAGTTCTCTGAAGTTCCCACCCTCTGTGCCCTCCCGTCTTACCTTCAAATCGCCTTGGGGTCCTGCGCACAGTGTTCGGAGCACTAGGAATGAGATGTAGTGAGGCGAGTGGGAGGAACCCCGGGGCTGGAGGCAGAAGATGGGATTGGGTCCTGGCTGCACTACTTACAGAGTGGCCGAGGACACGTTGTATAACCCCACCGACTTGCTATTTCCTCATCCATAAAACAGGTTTACTAAGACCTGCCCTGAGTATCTCACTGGAGTCTTGTGAAGATTGAGGGAGTTAATGTATATGAGATATAAGTTATGATATCAGTGACTTTAGTCCCTGTGCCCTTACTTTGGATATGTCTTGAGTTTCTTGAAATGAACAAATCACTCAAGGGTTTCTACCACTAGCCTCGACCATGAGACTTGTTTCTTTAAAGGGCATTTATATCTGGTATGTGTTAAATGTTTTTGGTTGTTTTTTTTTTTTATTTGTTTCTTCCCTCGGGGAAATCTCTGTTCTCTGCATGATAGAATCCTTACTCATCTTTTTATAATTCAACATAAGTACTGTAATCACTTTAAAGTCACTGGTAGAAAAAGCAGATTTCTTAATGACTCTGTCATTTACTATAAGGGTAAAAGACAACCTTGTCTGAAATACAGGATGTAATTATTTCAGATTCTGAAAAACAACTTTTCTTTGAACAGTGCATGCCTTTCCTTTGCCTGTTTCTTTAAAAAGTAGTGCCAGTTATGGTGAGAAAGCTGCCACAAAAATAGAAATACCAATCTCTAAAGATCTTAAGATATTTCCAAAATAATAATTAATTTTCACAGCATCCTTAATATGATTAATCTTATTTTAGAGATGAGTCCCAGGAGGACAACAGAAGTTAAATGACCTGCCCAAGGTTATAAGCAGCCAAGCCTGGCACAGAAGCCAGTTTGTAACTCAGAGCTTCTAATAAAATGGTTCTCATTTAGTATGCTTACTGAGCATGACTTACGTGTTAGGTGCTGTGGAGCCTTGTATTCTAGAATCTCATGATCTAGTGAGGAACACATACACACACACACCTCTAATACAAAGCAGATACCAATGAATACTATAATTAGATATCAAACTGATATAAAAGTAGAGAAGAGGAGAAATTAATCATGATTCAAGTAGGGGGTGAATAAGGGAATGTTCTTATAGGGGAGATGGGATTAGATCTGAGGCTTAGAGAATGGGTTGGATGCTGATAGGAGAACTCAGAAGGGCGAAACAAAATGATATCACTCCAGGCCAACTATACAGGTTTGGGTCAATAATCAGGGTTTGCAAAGCTTAGGAGCACACTTATGAAACAGCAAATAGAACTGGGGTGTACACAGAGTAGGGATCAGATTGGCAAGGAATCAGACGGAATTCTAAATGAAAGAGGCTAGATTTTTGTTAGCTAAAATGAGCCATCGGTGTCTTTTGGTAGGGAAGATATAAGATATATATTCTAATGAGAAGGTTACTATGGCACCAAATATGTAGGATAAATTAGGAGAGACAGCAGGCAGGAAGCCAATAATTTATGAATTCTTTTAATAATTTAGTAAACATTTAGGGGATAGCATGATGTGCCAGTTGCAATGCTGGGCACTGAGGACACTGGTTAAAAAAAAAAGACATATCCCTAGCCCCTGAAGTGGACCAGCACTTACAGAACAGGCCAAGAAGTGCTGGAAGTG
>PVKE010053204.1:0-10114 GCA_004027555.1 Craseonycteris thonglongyai
TGACCATGCTGCCTCAAAGCTGTCTCTAAGCGTCAGTTATCTAATTTGCATATGAAAATTTCAGCACCAGCCCCTTCTACATCACAGAATTGTGAAGATTCGGTGTGATAGTGAGAAAGTGTTTTATAATTGTCAAGCACATTGCAGTAGTCAGCTCTCGATTATCTTGAGGTATGGAACAGAGTGAACACAAAGACTGAAACTCACAGGTCATCTCCTAACCCTATTTTTGGTCCTGGTTTAGAAAAGTCTTCTAACCCACAAGTGTGAAATGATGAAATGAGGCTGACTAACTTGAGAACCAGCTCTTTATTCTCCCTGCTTATTCCAAAGCAGAATGTGTCACTATGGGCACTATTGACATTTTGGATGAGAAAATTCTTTCCTGGGGGGCAGGGGCTGTACTCTGTGTTGCAGTATCTTAGAAACATCCTTAGCCTCCCCTAAGATGCCATCAGCACCCCCTCCCTGAGTTGTGACAATCGTAAGTGTCTCTAAACATTGCCTAAAGCTACCTATGAGGCAAAATCACTCCAGGTTACTAAACGTTCTAACGTAATATCACTATTTAGGGATGAGATGGGGAAAAAGTAGAAGCACTAAAGTAAATTAATCCAAAACATTTTCAAAGTATTTACTTATTTACAAACAATCTCAACTTTAATTTAATTTTATTTTTTGGCAACTAATCCTACATTTTCAAATTGCTTATAAGGAATTTAATTTGACTTTAAATGAGAGTTAGCATTTTAATATTCCATTAAGAGACAGTAATAGCACTGGGTTCGATATAGTCACTCATGGACAGTAATTTCCGCTGTCTAGATTCTCCATGTATCTGTCATAAAATAATGCCTCATGCACACAATATATAATTGGTATTTTGTGAGCCAGTAGCTATCATTGATCCATTTTGGTTTGATTCATATATTCTACAACCTATATATTAAAGCAGTAGCAAAAATGACTGAGATCAGTACAACTAAACAGGGTATTACATGATATTACTATGCTTCTGGCACATCTATTTCTTCTCTCAATTCTATTCTTCTCTTTCTCTTCTTAGTATTTCAGTTTTATAAAATTTGATTTGACAAAATTTGAGTTCACAAAAGTTCACACAAAAGAAAAGACAAGAAATAAGTTGAAAATCTCTTATATATGCCAATTACGTGAAGACCTTTCCTTGGCCAAAGCTGTAAACCTATGAAGCCTCTAAATGGCACAATCCAAAAACTGAAAATATTTGTCACTGGGACTACTTCCATAGATTAGGATAATGGTTGTGAAAGATGCTTTGCCATCAACTCTCAAGTTGTGCTAGAAGATAAGGACAGTTTCCATTAAGACCTGCAGGTAAGCCACTTGACAGGAGAATATTTCAGAATTGATCTGTGTTGTATCCTCCCATTCTTCTGAGGGAATATCTATTTGCAAAGTATGTATTTCACTCTACAGATTCCTACTGTGGAATCAAAGATCACATAGCTGGATCATCATATAAACAGATCTTTTTGTGCACACATAAAGTCCTTTATTCTTTGAACAAATCTATGGAGATTATATTTCCAAATATCATGAGGCTCAATCATTTAGAAAATGGGTGTCAATTGTCATTGATCCTGATCTGTTTTTATAACCAAAAACTGTACCAGTGGAACTCTGCTTCGTTGCTGTGTTTAGGTGAGCGGCCAGACATGTTTCCCCTCCTTTCTGCTTTCCTTTCTTCCAGGGCTTAGCAAGCAAAGGCTTACATGAGCCAGAAACTGTGCTAGGTGTTCACATATGAACCTGAATTAAGTCACTCCCCCTGCTCTCTAGGATTTCACAGGCTGTGGGAAGAAAGAGGTATATATCATACTTTTGCAACATATTGTTAGGGGCATTATGACAGAGATGCTACATATATTCAGAAGGCCTGGCTTAGGGCACAGTGGCATTTTAGGAAGTGTTGAACAATATCAAAAGTTATAGGGAAGTCAAGTACTATTAGGATTGCACTAGGCTCAACAATGTCCTCTCTAATTTTTGTCCACCTGGAATTTTACCATACAGGGTCTTTGTGTATATAGTTAGTTAAGTTAAATTTAGGTCATGTTAGATTAGGGTGGGTCCTAAATATAATACCTGACATCCTGGTAAGGAGAAGACACATGTAGAGTTAGACACACATAGAGGGGAGGACGCCACATGAAGATGGTTTTAGAGATTGGGTTGTTGCATCTACAAGCCAAGGATGGCCTGTGACCACCAGAAACTAGAAAGGGCAGGGAACAGTTTCTTCCACAAAGTCTCCAGAAACAACCAACCTTGATTTCAGATTTCTGGTCTCCAAAATAATGAGAAAATGAATTCCTGTTGTATTAAGCCACCTACCTTGTGGTCATATTTTATAGTATATTTAGGAAACTAATACAGGACATAAGATGAACTTTATAGTCATTCTGTAAAGTAGTACTATAAATGAGAAGAATTTCTCTATATTCTATATGACAGTCCTTACTTTATTAAGCTATAAATACAATTTATCACTCTCCTACATTTTTTCTTATTCTCTCCATTCATATTGAGAGGAGATAAAATAATAGCTCTCTTTAAGTAGCACAGCTTATTGCAGGATTTTACTTATCCCAGTTCTCCAAAATTTTTAGTCACCTATGTGATGATGAGTTAATATAGACTGTGATTAATATTTATGAGGAAGCAGCCTGCTCTACCATATATACAGAACCACAGTTTGCCAGCGTCATTGCATTTGAGAACCACCAGAGAAGCTGTTTTAAATACTGAAGTCAGAATGCTGGCCCCTAGAGATTCTGATTTCATTGGTCTGGTGTGATACAAGGCCACACTATTTTTTTTCTTTTCTTTTTTTTTTTTTAAAGCTTTTCAGGGTTTCAGAAGTGCAGCCCAGGTTGAAAACCATCAATACAGAGCAAGGCTTTAGTAGAGGCAGGTATGCTGAAGCAAAGAATGTGAAATGACTATCTGAAGGTACTAAGTTGAAAATACAAATAAAATTGAAGAATAAGCTTTAAATTTACACTTATGTTTTACTAAATCTCCACTATGAACTTACACAATATTTTACTCCAATATTATTTCAAACGAAATAGAAGTAAAAGATCACAGATGTGACCTGAATCAAAGAAAGCTGTACCTCTTTGACTTGCAGGCAGGGCAGACCACAAGTTGAGGATAGAAGATGTGGTCTTCCCTGAGTAGCAGAAAAAATAAGGGTAAAAATTTAAAGACTATAATAAAAATATTATCACCTTTGGGACAAAACTCTCCAGAATAAGCAAGAACACAGAAAAAAAGGTCACTTTTATTACCAAATATGTTCTCAAAATGATTAGATTGTCTTTTTTATATTTCTAAATATGGGTGTAAATTTAAATATCTTGTTATAGAAATGAGGTACTTTTGAATGCAAAATTGAGAATATATCTTCACAGTCTAAAATATCATTGTTTTCTTTATGTCCATATTTACATTTTATTATTTATGAAAGTTAGAGGAAAGTAGTATTTCTAAAATGGACATGAAAATAAACCAGAGAGTCAACATGTACACATTTCAGTGTGAACAGGCAAGTCTGACTACATATAAGATAAAATATTCATTACTCTTACATCATACATTTTAAAAATAATTTTACTCTAAAAAGACAGAATCAAGCATAAAAAATGCGATGACTATTCATATAAAATATTAAGAAGATGTTTTAAAAAAGTACATTTTTATCAAGGTTTTTTTTTGGTTTTTTTTTACTTCTATTCCTGATGGTAAAAACATTTATGAATGGTTGAACCTGACCATAACTTTTGTACAAACCATTGTCATGGACTAATGTACGTTGACACATTCCAAATAAGTGATATTAGTAATTTCCTCATCTTTGTTATGTATCTACATCTCTATTGCATCACAGTGCATATTGGTTAAACTTAACACAGTGCATATATAAACTTTGTTATATATCTACATCTCAATCACATCACAGTGCATATTGGTACTCAAATATTTTAAGTGGAATACTACATACTGTTTTATAAGTGGGACTTTTTAAAACAAATATTTGAATACTAGATGATGGGTTAAATTTGATTTGATAATTAATAAAATAAATTTTATATTTTTAAAAGAATTAGCCTGAAATACTGGTGGTAGTCTTAATGCTTAACCTCAGAACTGAGTAGTTGTATTATTAATAAAAAAAACATAGCCTTATAATTATTTTCTTCTATGAAGTTTCTGTTACTACAAGAAAGAAATGTAAACAATATATTAATATATAATTACTATTAAGCTGCATAGTCTAAAATACCAAATAAAAAGCTTAAAAAAATGGCTTAATGTAATAATTAGGTATTAAACTTGATGCTTTTAAAAAGTTTTATTGATTTAAAGAACATACAACACATTTCTAAACAAACCAATTAATAGTATTCAGAAATATATTACAGTATGCCAGGAACATTATTTGAAATCAAATAATGACACAGACTGACTATCAAGGAGCTTATTAAGAAAACATACAACAGAGGAAGCTGGGATGGCTCAGTGGGGTACGGGCTCACTTTATAGCCCCCGGGGACAAAGGATCAAATCCTGGCCCTGGACTGTGCAAACCCATATGCTGAACTGGGGTGTGCTTCCCATTCAGGAGGTCTCCAGTTCAGTTCTCACTCCCCAGTTTGACCCCTGGGTTGAGGGGTCATGCCTCCCATGTGGGAGGCCCTCAGCCCAGTTCCTGCCCTGTGCCCACCTGTGTGGAACAAAACTATTTCAAAAACTGATGACATACAACTATGGAGACTGCTCTGGGCCCTCCCCCTTCTCTCTGTCTCTCTCTGTTTCTGTCAAAAACAATAAAATAAACGTTAAAAAAAAAGAAACATACAACAAATAGTAAGAAATAAACACAGATTTAAAACCACATGGAAAAAAGGTGGTGAAAGGGGTAAATGCTATGCCTGTTGCCTCTCAGGATCACATTACAATTACAACTAATTACAGAACAATAAACCTCAAAAATCATCTAAAGACTAGCTGAACAGAACCCCTCAAACAAAAGATATAAAGAAAAGGTCACATAAAAACTTGTAGGAGGGGCAGTGATGTGAAACTGGTTGACCCTAAACCCATAGGTAGTGGCTGAACACAGAGAAACACCTTGGTGGTGGAGGTCCCCTTGAAAAGGGAGGGCTCCCAGCCCCACAAGGCTCCCCAGCTCAGGGGTCCTATGCCACACTGAGATATCATCTCATATCTGTCAGAATGGCCATCATCAATAAAGCAACAAAAAACAAGTTTTGGTGAGGATGTGGAGAACAGGGAACCATTGTGCATTGTTGGTGGGATTGCAAATTGGTATAGTCACTATGGAAAACAGTATGGAGGTTCCTCAAAAAGTGAAAAAATAGAACTACCTTATGACACAGCAATCCCACTTTGGGTATTTATCCAAACAAACCTAAAACACTACTTTGAAAAGATATATATATGCACTCTTATGCTTACAGCAGCGCTATCAATAGACAAGATATAAAAACAACTGAAATGCCCTTCAATGGCTAATTGGTTCAAGAAATTGTGGTAAATACCGTATGTACAACAGAATCTTACTCTGCTATAAGAAGATAGAAATTTTACCATTTCTAACAACATGAATGGACATAGAGGGTATTATGCTAAGTGAAATTAGTCAGGTTCAGAAAGACAAATACCACATGATCTCAAACGTATGGAAACCAAAGAACAAAATACGGTAAATGAACAAATAAAACAGTATTAGACTCATAGAAACAGAACAAACTGAGTTATAAACACTAGATGTTAGGGAAGTTGGAGGGACTGGGTAAGAAATGTGAAGGGATTACGAAGTACAAATTCGTAGTTACAAAAGAGTCATCAGTATATAGAGTACAGAGTAGGGAATATAGTCAGTATAATATGGTATTAACTATGCATAGTGCCAGGTGGGTACTAGATTTATCAAGAGGATAATTTCATAAATTATATAGATGTATAACCACTACACTGTACACCTGAAACTAATATAAAGTAATATTGAATGTCAACTATAATTAAAAAATAGTCATGGGATATAAAGTATAATATAGGGAATATAGTCAATAATATTGTAATAACTATATACAGTGTCAGATGGATAACTTAATTGGAATGATCACTTTGTGAGGTATATAAATGTCAAATTACTATGTTGTTTTGTACACCTGAAACTAATAACAGAAAACTAAGAATAACACCACATGGAAAATGAAATTAAAAGAGTCCATCAATAGTATTTTTAAACTGCCAATATAATATACACTGGGCCTAAGGGATTTTAGAAGATGCTTAGAGGTGCATAATTATTTTAATACATCTATAGCACAGAAGGATATTTTGGTGCAAATCACCATGGATCTTCATACGGTACTTCCTCACTATGTTGAAAGACTCAAACCTCTATGGACTTAGTTTCAGATGGTAATGTATTTCATTAGCATGCTATCTCTACATGCACAACACACAGAGGGTTTAAGAAAGCCTACCTAAGCAAATATACTTAGGTTAATAAGTCACACAATAAAGGTTAATTTAGCACGGTGCAAGGCTTTAAATATTTAATGTGAGAAATGACCCTTTTCCCCCAAGTATTGACCTGAGGTAAGAGATTTCTTCTCATTATGGCTAGGCTAAAAATCAACAAAAAAGCATCAATAGACAATTACAATTTACATGATCTGATTTTACTATATGCTTGTAGTAAGTCTTTTCATGCCACCAAAACAAAAACTCTCAAAGTGACATAGACAGCTTTTGTAAAATTATATTTGCTTAGAATTTTGGACTTCAGACAAATAAATGTCTGGCTTTTTACTCAATCAGGGTTGTTGTAGTATTTAATATTTATTTTGTCCCTAATGGCATATAGCCCAGTTCTCTGATTTAGGAAATGGGCTGACAGAACATTTTCAGGTAAAACTTTCTAAAGGTTTTATTGTTTGTTTGTTTTTTTAAATTTATTGTTAAATTTGATGAGGTTACATTGGTTGGTAACAATTACCGGTAGATAGTTTACAGATGTACAAGTCCACATCACATCATTCATGCATCGAATTATGTGCCCATCACTCAGTATCAGTTCCCCTTCCATCACCTTATATCTAGTGCCCACTCCCCCCTCCCCCCACAACTCTCCCCCGCTCCCCTCCCTCCAGGTAACCACCAAACCATTGAGTGTGTCTATAATGCTGGTGTCCTATCCAGCTTCCCCTCCCACTCTCCCTCTCCCCTCCACCCCTTCCCTCTGGCAATCACCAAGCTATTGAGTGTGTCCATAGGTCTCTGTGTCTTTGTTTCTTTCACTTTTATATTCCACCTATAAGTGAGGTCATATGTTTCCTGCTTCTTTCAGTCTGACTTATTTCATTCAATAAGATGGTCTCTAGGTCCAACCATGTTGCCACAAATGACTGTAATTTATCATTTCTTATTGCTGAGTAGTATTCCATTGTGTAAATGTACCACATCTTCTGTATCCAGTCATCTATCGAAGGGCATTTTGGTTGTTTCCATGTTCTGGCCACTGTGAACAGTGCTGCGATGAACATGCGGGTACAAACATCTTTAAAGATTAAGGTTTTCAGGTTTTTTGGGTAGATGCCCAGTTCTAAAGGTTTTTGACTTGGGTTTTGTGGGATTTTAGGGATTCCGTGTATTTTGAATAAACTTTTTTCAAACATAATTTAATGATTTTCAAAATAAAAATACACATTGCTTAAAGAAAATCAACTTTAACAATCGCTGAAATTGTCAACTGCTTATACCACTTTGACTTTGCATATACATTTATTAAAAAATAATGCACTTGAACAGATGTTATATGATTCTTGCCTTTGATATAGTTCAATAAAATGTGGTAAATAAAAATCAGCATGCTTAAATGCAACATAATTCACATTCACCAGATAGAACATGCATTGGTGAAATTGGGGATGGATTACTGTGTTGATGAAAACACTGGGGAAGCTCCTTGGACTAGAGATAGTCTGGGTACATTTGCAGAAACTTTCAAAGAACTAAGAAACTGAAGAGTGCAAGATCTAAAAGCTAATTCATTGATATCTGTTCATTGATCCACCCGGTCTCGTGTAATTAACACAAAGTTATCTTTGAATGGAGAAATAAAATATTTCCAATACTGCTTTTCATAGAGAAGCATTCTGAATAGTCTGTCTTTAAATCACAGACAGATTTTGCATATAAAGAGACTACTCATTACATTTTGGAGTGGGTGGCCCTTTATTTTCTCTTCTCTCAGAATAGAAAGACTTTGGTTTTTGTAATTACTTCCCATTTAACCTTCATTGAAATTGGGTGAAATTTTCTACTAATTAAATTTGAATTCTCTCTAATTGTAAGTCTAAGACAATGATGGGAATAAATTGTAGTACATACTGCAACAGCAGTAAATTGTACCACACATTACAACCACAATAGATACATTATGTAACTTAATGAAATGATTCTTAAAAAAAAAAAAAGAAATCCACAAATTACTCCTGTTCAAAGACATAAATAAATTGTAGCATTAGATTAAAATTAAAAAATAAGAATTCTCTTTTATAAATTAGGCAGATGTTTGCAAGAGGTCTGTAAGGGGTCTTATAAAATCAAAAATAATTTTTCTACAGAGAGGAGAAAAAGGAACTTACAGAAAACCTAAAATTAAACATTATTTCTAAGCAATTAATTTGTCTGTTATTTATGACCAGTCTATTCATTGTTGGTTTGTAAATATTTATTTAAAAAATATATAGCTAAAGAGACTATTGGGACTTAATGGAGCCATTGTCTTAAATTAAGACAGGTTTGGCAACTATTATATTTTAACTAGCTGTTTTGTATGGGTTTTGGACCAGGGTTTGCTGATTTGCTTTCTTCCATTCGGGGACAGGGAAGTAATGCCCATTGGTTCACATCAGTGTATGTTCTGCATTTCCTTCTCTCCACACCCTGAAGGAAAGGATTTTTAATCTCAACTCAATACTTTAAAAACACATTGCATCATAAAATTTGTAATGCAGAGGAATCCCTTAAAAATTCTCAGCCTGGTTTCTTCATTTCACAGATGAGTAATCATAGGGTCTGGGAAAAGGACGCTTTGCTATCTGCTCAAGGTCACTTAGCTAATAGTAAATCTAATTTGCGACTAATGACAAGAGTACGTGCTTTCTTTCACAACAAACACTTAGAGACATTTTTTACCAATGACACAATTGAACTCAAAATTTTCAGATGAACAGAAATTGAGAGAAAGAGCTCAACTTTGTTCTAATCTGTTAGAAATGATCAAGTAGGAGTTCAAAAGAACATTGGCAAGTTATAGTAATGGGAAGAAAATGGGAAAATAAAATTTGATAGAAACCTATGTAAAATTCTCTGAGCTTACCATACACATGTTGACCCCACAAAATTCTAGTTATATGGTGCAGAAGGTCAGTCTTAAAAAAGGATCATGCCAAAACAACTGGTTGCCAAGAAAAGCATCATTGGGCCTCATTGCTATGAGTGACTCCACTTCATTGAAGGTAACAATCCTACTGAATTTGTTTTAGAGGCAGATTTGTGCTAAAGTTCAAACTCTTTTACAGTTGTGACTATAATCTATTATTTGCAAAAATTCTTAAAATATATGGCATCCCTGCTAGATTGTAAGTGTTGAAAGTGACACCATAGGTGTTTTATTCCCTCCTGTATCCTAGGACTTTGGACTGGGCCTGTCAGACAGCAGGCATTCAATACATACTTGTTGAATGAATAAAGTATGTGACTTGTCCTTTCTGAGTCTCATGTATAAAATTAAGAACCTATAGTTGCTGCTCTGTGTATAAAATAAGAAAGTATGTGGCAGTGTTTTGGAAAACCCAAAGTGTTATAAATATGTAAGCAATTACTACTGTTGATAAATGCTACCCATGATACTTAAAGAAACTAAAACAATTTAGCCTGGAAAAACTAAGGTTAGTGGAATATTATTATACCATTGTCTCCAAATATTTGAAGAAGTAGTGTATTAAAGAAAAATCGCTCCAATAAC
>PVKE010053205.1:0-10116 GCA_004027555.1 Craseonycteris thonglongyai
ATATAAGGTGATGGAAGGGGAACTGATACTGAGTGATGGGCACATAATACGATGCATGAATGATGTGATGTGGACTTGTACATCTGTAAACTACCTAATTGTTACCAACCAATGTAACCTCATTAAATTTAACAATAAATAAAAAAAGTAAATAAATAAAAAAAAAAAAGCAAATGCTCAGCTAACGAGATCAATATGGGAAAAGTTACTGTCATTAATTATATTGAACACTAACGGATCCCTGATGTAAAAGTACTAGTTACTTGATCCAAGATTAGGAATTCCTCCTATAACTCCCTCCTCTCAGCTCAACAGATTTTTAAGGGGACTCTGAAAAGAGGGTGAGAGGTGAAGGCACTGGCCATGCTTCTCTTCCCCCATACTCTCAGTCCTGCTCCCCCTTTCCATAGTGAGAGAAACTCCTCACAACAAAAAGATTAGGAGCCATTACTACAGGTAACAAGGAATCACTGAAGATTTCCTTAGTTTCCTATTTAAATCCTTCTTGAAAGCTAGACAGTCCCTGCACAGTCTAGAATCTGTGAGGAAAAGACTGCTCGCTACTTGAGAGCAAAGACTGGAAAGAAGAGCCTAGCATAGCATGGATGCTAGTAGATAACTGCTGAAGGAATGAATGAATACATGAATGTCTACAGCTATAACAGCACTCATAAGAATTTCAACCTAACCTGAAGAACACCCAGCTGCCCTTATATCTACTTCTAATTATTATTATTATTTTTTAACTCAGAACCTTTCTTTTCTGCTTATCTAAATACTTATTTTTCCATGTTTGAGAGAAAAAAAGAGTAAAGATAAAGATCTTATTCTAAAGTACCTAAAGATACTTGGGATGTACGAGGGCTGTCTGGACGGTATCCAGACATGTAATATGAAAAACAGAGGCATTTACAGCTGGATTTTTTCTGGACAGCCCTCGTAAACTATGGTCCCTCAGTATATCTGAAAAGAGAATGTTTTGCTTACCTGACCTCAAGAGGTCCACCTTCTGTAAATTAGGAGGCATGTGCTTTAAAGCAACATTCTTTAGATAGGTCTCTGTGTTAGTCATGTACCTGAAATATATAAATTTAAATAACTGTGACAACATGACATAGCCACCAGGACTATCAGACAGAAAATACTGGCTCTGAGATCATCTTCATGGATACCAACCACTAAACCTCATTCTCATGACCCAGAGAAAGCAAGGCTGTTCCCACACTTATTGCTTACTTACTCATTGGCAAAAGCAAACTCTTCTGGAGAAAGTCTGGAAGGCTCTCCCTCATGGCATGTTTTCTCCTTTTCAAGGATATGAGGAAAAAACTTCTCTATCTGTGAGGATAAATAAAATCGGCAAGAAAACATCTGTGAAGATTAAGTGTCAAACATTAGTTTTCTAAAATAGGGTTTGAGATTAATATAGAAATTGACTTCAAAAATGGCAAGTCTTCATGGTTAAGACTTTTAGGGGAAGCTGGGATGGCTCAGCGGATTAAGTGCCCACTTTGCAGCCCCGGAGACCAGGGATCAAATCCCAGCTCCAACCCAGGTGGACCCAATGTGCTGAGCTGGGGTGTGCCCCCAGTTCAGTTCTTGCCGGGGCCTATGCGGGAAGCTCCTGGCCTAGTTCCTGCCCTGCGCAGCCCCGTGCCCACATGTGGAGTGAATCTATATGGAAAACTAATGCTGTCAACTATGGAGACTGCTCTGGGCCCTCCCCCTTCTGTCTGTCAAAAACCAATAAAAATAAATCTTAAAAAAAAAAGATTGTTTTAAATAGTAATCTACACTCTGGACTTCAACAAGGAAGGTTTCAAAGGAATCAGAGAAGGATTGGGACTCTAAAAAGGAAGACAATTTAAAAAGGACAAGAGACTTTCATAAAAGATAATATGAAAATACAATTGTAAATGATATTTAAGAGGAAGAGAAGGGGACATTATTTAACATATTTATGTAATTGTACAGGGTGTTCTTCTATGAGATGAAACACACAAAAGCTGGAAGGATGTATACAGAATACATAAGCAGATAGAATAGTGACACTTAATAAGACTATAACCAGCAAGGATAAAGCCCACAATGAGGTGAGGCTTGGAAAAAATGCTAAGAACTATCAAGAAAAAAATAGTTAAAAGCTGCAAAAAAGATAAAAACGTGTGTGGTCAGGAACCTCAAGGGGATCAGTCGGTTGTTTGAAGTCAATGGTTATGGCTATCTCTGTCAAGAAAATGCTCCTTGCAAGCAGGAAAATAACAATGGTAAGGAGAAACTGAAGGCTAAGATAAAGGAAAACTCACTTTCCATTTAAAAAAGTTTAAGTCTTTTGGCTTGCATCAGTTACAGTCCAGGATAAATTAACATTTATATGAAATTTAAGTGTATGAAGCACTTTGTTCTATTATATGTTATTGCTACTACTACTGTATTACTTAGTGCACTAAAAATATACGTAGTTTCATAATATCAGAAGAAGCAGAGTTCAAAAGAGGTGTGAAAGATTAGAGCTAGGCAAATTTCCCAATTTTCAAAAGTACAGAAACTAAGAAATCTTCAAATACTGATTAGAATCCTTAATATTGATATGTGGCATTATATTAGAATAATTTAAAAGATTGTTTGTAAATTCAAAATAAAGTAAATGGTTAACATGAAGAGGATTTACCCTAACAACAAAAAAACATAATTTAGGGTAGGTGGAGAGGCATATTGTCTGTCTCAATTTTTTCAGAACATTGTATCTTTTTGACACCTTTATGGACGAACTGTAACCTGGGGCTGGGTGGTAATATAGACTGGGAGACTCATAAACAGTTGAACGAAGAATACTGATTCAATGGACAGATGTCGATCTGTAGGGAATTCTCTGGTGGAATATTCTACCATTGACTCAGTCCTTTTCACCCAGTCAGATAAAACCTTTGATGACATAAAGTCTTCAGAGATAGCTAATATATTAAGTGACAAGATCAGGATCCAGAGACCAGGGAAATGGCTCAATTTAATAAGATATGAATTTAAGAGGGATAAGTACCAAGCCCTTCACTTAGGAGTCAAAAGTCTAGCCATACAAATACAGAATGGTGATAGGATGTGGTAATGAGAACTTAAAAACTTCAAGTAAGGTTAGAGTTAACAGTGGGGACAGAATGAGTTAGTGGTGTGTGTCTCACAAATATACTAATGTGATACTAGGTGGTATTACTATCATTTTAATATCCAGAATAAGAGAAGTAATCATACTATTTTTCTATAAACATGACAAAACCACAAATAGAATACTGTATTCAATTTTGTGGTGTAATTAAAGAAGGATACTGACAAACTAGAACCTTTGTAAAGAGGAGACCAGGAGAGTAAATGGAAATAAATGCTTGAAATGTTTAGTAAGAAGACTTCAATGAGACCCATGAACTGTTTTCAGATATCTGAAGCATTCTTACATAACTAAGGAACAAGTGGTCAAATGGTAAGAAACTTTAAGGCAGCTAAGAACTTTCCAGGTTAAAACAGGGATCATACAAAATAAGAATGTCTTCCAATTTCATTTTTTTTAAAAGATTTATTTTTATTGGTTTTTGACAGACAGCGAGACAGATAGAGACAGACAGAGAGAAGGGGGAGGGCCCAGAGCAGTCTCCATAGTTGACAGCACTAGCCCTCCATAGTTTCACTCCACAGGTGGGCGCGGGGCTTGCGCAGGGCAGGAACTGGGCTGGGGCTTCCACATAGGCCCCAGCAAGAACCAAAATGGGGGCACACCCCAGCTCAGCACATGGGTCTGCATGGGCCGGAGCCGGGACTTGATCCCCGGTTTCCAGGGCTGCAAAGTGAGCACTTAACCCGCTGAGCCATCCCAGCTTCCCCCAATTTCATTTTTATAAGTTAGATGGTGACAGAGCTACAGGTAAATGTCAAATCAGCACTATTGTGCTGTAATTCCAGGGGGAACCATTCACACAGCAAATAAAGACTAAAAATGTGTCCCCAGAAGTGCACAGCACGTTCTATTTATGTTTCACCAGAATAGTCTCTTGCCTTCCTTACTTTTTGGTTACCATATTGGGCCTTAGTAGCATCTTCAGGCCCCAGCCCAATTTCTCCCCAAGATGCTCCTAATATATTACGGACTGCATCGCCTTAATGCCTACAGGTATCTCCATGTCAAACCTTCATGAGCCGACACCGCAAGTAGCTGCTAAGGACATAGCGGATCCTCTCCATCTCCATTCGATGTATACTGACCTTCAGATCCCCCTTCTTTGCTCTCCTGAGATTTTCTTCCTATGAAAAGAGAAAATGAAGTTTATAAAAAACATGATATTCAAAGACTAAGAATCTTTTTGTTTAATGTACACACTGCCCACAAGGACCATCACCACTGGCAACACTGAGGATTCAAATACTACATTTAGGTTGAAGGAGAACAAAATACTCATTATGAGAGTTCTCATTCTCTTTTAATTTTATAATTACAGAAATATGACTATAGTCTCATTATATAAAGTTCAAACAATACTCATTTACATGCATAACTTGGATGTTGCAGGTTTTGTACCAGACCACCACAATAAAGCAAGTAGTAATCTTTTTGCTGGTGAAGGGTCTTGCTTTCAATTTGTAAAAAATGCTATGTCTGTGAAGCACAATAAATTGAAGTGCAATAAAATGAGGTATATTTATACTTTTAGAAAATGACCACTTACATAGTATTTGAATATGATTGGTCAGAAGGGCCTAAAAGAACTCCAGCTCAATTGTGAAGGAGATAACACAGCAGACAGAAGAAATTTTGAGTCTAAAAATAGTATCTAAAAATACTAAAATTAAAACACCAGTTGAGAAACGGTAAAATTTCAATGTTTAAAGCTACTCTGAGGCTGATAATGATTTAAGCCCAGCTCATCTAAGACAAGGGCCATGAACTCAAATGTCTATGGGGGCTAGGCAGGTAACACATATGAGAAAGGTGGACAGTTTGGGACTGTGGGGGAACTGGAAAGCACACTGACAGGGGCTGACCCTTACCCTGGTCTGGTCAGCTGTTCTCATGTAAAAATGTGGGGCTGGTGTGACAGGTTTTCAGACTTCTCATAAGAAGTTGATATTCAGATAGTTGTAGGAACTCTCATGCTTTGTAAATGTAGGTAACTAATTCAATAAAAACAACAACTGCCCTCTTCCCCCAGGCCGCCCCGCAGAAAACAAACAAACATACAAAAGAACTAGTCTGGGCCAAACAAAACAGATTTGCTATCAGACCTCTCACTTTAAAGTTCTCTTCCTTTGTTAACCATGGGATAAGCAATTCTTACCATGTGATCTAATTGTTCCATGACACATTCTACAATTTCAGGCTTGCTTTCTAGCAGGTCAGGGGCAAATTTTTCATTCATCCAGGCCTAAAAAGACAATGAAGCAAAGTAACTCTTTAAGTCAGTATATACCCCATGAAAATCACAGCTCTCTCTGGCAAAGAAAATGGTTTGTTTACCAGTTAGAAATACTGCAAACATGCTGAAGACAAGCTATGTTTAATAACAGCGTTTCTATTTCTTAAATGTTGTCAGTTATGATACCTATTGCTGAGAGTAATACCACCTGGTGTTCAGAGTACCTTGCACCAGGTAGCATCAACACATTTCTACTTCACTTGCTATTTCCCACCAGGAGGCACCAGATCCTTTCTACTTTGAGAGACAAAGTAATACTTAACATAAATCTATACATCTCTTCATTCCCGAAACTCAGAGCACTTTACAAATATGTTTTTCATTCATTATAATAGTATCTGAGAGGAAATAGATATAGTTACCTTCATTTTATTGATGAGAAAACACAATTTAAGTTATTTACTAACTGCCCTAGAACATAAAGGGTCACAATAGAAGTGGATATTCATCTATTAAACAGTTTTGGAACAAGAGGTTAAATCCCTAATAAATGACTCAGCCCAGATGCTTGGTAATTTCAGAAACTATCAAGGCTTAGAAACTAAAATATAGTTTTCCACTATTGTACATCATTAGTTGTGGCATGGTTTCATTCCACACAGGTAGATGTGGGGCCAGGTGGGGTGGGAACTGAACTGGAAGTCTCCCACATGGGAGGTGAGACTTTTGCTGCTGAACCGTCCCAGGAGTTACCAGTTGTGCTGCAGTTCAGCATATGGGGTTTGCACTGGCCAGGGCTGGGAATTGGACCCTGGACATCGCAATTGCGAGGTAAGGGCTCAAACGCTGAGCTATCCTGGCATCCCCACAAAAAAATTTATAAAATACCTATTAATAAAAATAGTGATATAAATACCTGTACGTATATAACTTAACAAATCTTACCATTATTTCAAAAGTCCCTGTGTATCCCTTCCTGCTCAGACATAATTAGACTAAATTTAGTTTTTAATTTTTTGTACAGTTTAACTACATTTGTTTGTATCGCTACACAGTGCTTCCCAAACTTTTTCATAACAGGGCATTCAAAGAAAATAACAGCACTTTTATGTACATTGGGATAAAATGGAGTAGATTTGGGGGGATTTTTCATTTATATTATGAAATTACAATACAATATAAAACATTAGGGGAAAACATTAATGTAAAACTCAAATAAAATCTTCAAAATTTTTAGTTAGGAACTTGTGTTTAAATCTATGGTCTTTTAAGAATAATCAGGGGAAGCCGGGATGGCTCAGTGGATAAAGCGCTCACTTTGCAGCGCCGGGGACCGGGAATTGAATCCCGGCCCCGGCCTGTGTGGAACCATATGCTGAACTGGGAGCTCCCTCAGTTCAGTTCTCTCTCTGTATCTCTCTCTCTCTCTCTCCTCTCAAAAATAAATAAAAATATATTAAAAAAAAAAAAAAAAAGAAAAAAGAATAATCATGTTCTGTTTGAAATAGGTATATCTGGTTTCTGATCAAAAATTTTTTTTTTTTTAATTTTATTGTTTTTGATGAGAGAAAGAGAGAGATACAGAGACAGAGAGACAACTGAACTGGGGCACTCCCCAGTTCAGCATATGGGTCTGCACGGGCTGGGGCTGGGATTCGATCCTCGGTCCCTGGGGCTGCAAAGCGAGCGCTTAACCCACTGAGCCATTCTGGCTTCCCCTGTGATCAAAATTTTTAATGACAATCTGCTCATCATGTTATAGGCTAAACTATGCTTCCCCCCTGCCCCCCCCCCCCAATTCATATTTGAAGTACTAATTCCCAGCACCTCAGGATATTGGGTCTTTAAGAGCTGATCAAGTTAAAAAGAGATCATTAGGTGGGCCCTAATCCAATATGACTAGTGTCCTTATAAGAGAAGGAAATTTGAACACAGACACACGGAAGATCATGTGAAGACACAGGGAGAAGAAAGTCATCTATAAGCCAGGAGAGGCCTCAGAAGAAACCAAACAGTGATGGCACTTTGCTTGCAGACTTTTAGCCTCAGAGCTAAGAAAATAAATTTGTTCTTTAAGCCACCCAGTGTTTGATATGCAGCCTTAGCAAACTAATACAATCATTAAGATGAGAAACTTTGCACTGTAGGCAATAACTTTTAAATTATTTTTTAAACACATTCAAGAATATCAGAAGGGAAGCCAGGATAACTCAGAGGGTTGAGAGCTCGCTTTGGAACCCTGGAGTCTGAGGATTGAGTCCCGGCCTTGGCCCCGGCCCACGTGGACCAATATGCAGAATTGGGGTGAGCTTCCCACGTGGGGGGACCCCAGTTCAGTGGGAGCATGCCTCCCAAGCAGGAGGCCCCTGGCCCAGTTCCCACCCTGTGTGGCTCCCGTCCACCTGTGTGGAACAAAACCATGTCAAAAACTCATGATGTACAACTATGGAGACTTCTCTGGGCCCTCCCACTTCTCTCTGTCTCTATCAAAAACAATAAAATAAATCTTAAAAAAAAAAAGAATATCTGATACAATCATACCTTGGTACTTGACTACTTTGAAACTCATCAAATTTGGTACTGGACACATTTTGACACAAAAATTTTGTCCCAATACTCATCTTTGTTTGGTACTCAACATGCAAGCTAGAATTTGTTGGTGTTGACTGCCTCATGACTCATTACCCTTTCTAGTCCAAACAAAAGGTCATAAGAGTAGCTCTTGTCCTGTACTCATTCCCTTGCAGTCTTATCTTAGGTCCTGTAGTAATTTTGTGTATTTTTGGTTTGGGAACACATTAAGTTTATTTACATTATTCCTTATGGCAGGGTTGTCCAACCTTTTCGTTTCCCTGGGCCACACTGGAAAATTGTCTTGGGCCACACATAAAATACACTAACACTGATACCTGAGGAGCTAAAAAATAAGGATTGCAAAAAATATCTCATAATGTTTTAAGTTTACGAATTTGTGTTGGGCCACATTCAAAGCCAACGTAGGCTGCATGCAGCCTGCAGGCTGCAGGTTAGACAAGCTTACCTTATGGGAAAAACTTGTTTGGTACTCGTTGCGCCTCCTGGAAACAACTAATGAGCAGTACTGAGGTACCACTGTATATGCTTCTGGGGCTGTTTTTATCAGTGGTCCTTGTCAGGTTGCTTCTTAGGCAATGCTATATGCAGCAGCTGTCTAGTGATAGACCAACTTCTTGGCTACATTCAGGACACTGCAAGAGAGCATCAGGAATGGGATGCAACTCATGCTTCTCCACCGCCAAGATGAGGCTGCGACGTCAGACCCCACTATCCTCAGGCTACCTTCCAAGGAGCCCTTGATGACATCCACAAGAGGCAAGCCAGGCTCTGGCTGCCCCAGAGGGTGGAGGGTCAACATCACTGAGGCATTTACAGCACACCAGTGTGTGCCACATCGCCCAGCTGACAAGCTCTGCCTTAAATAACAGTTTTGTAAGTGTTTGAACTTTACATAAATGGTTTCTTCAGACCTTCTTTATTTGTTGTTCTCAGTTATATTCCTAAGATTACCCATGCTGTTGCAGGAGCTATCTTTTACTCCTTTTATTGTTTATTTTTTTACCCACTGCATGCATATGCCTGAATTTTTTATCCATTATATTGTTGAAGGATATCTGGGTATTTGTAGTTTTCAAAACATTTTAATTTTATTTTTTATTATTTTGCTGTTTTGAGAGGTGAGACAGACAGACAAGACAGAGAGAAGGCGGGAGGGCCCAGAGTAGTCTCCATAGTTGTATATCACTAGCTGTAACATTTCATTCCACACAGGTGGATATGAGGCTGCACTGGGTGGGAATTGAACTGAACTGGGAGCCTCCCACACAGGAGGCAAGTACCTTTGCTGCCAAGCCATCGTGGCAGTTACCAGTTATGCTGCAGTTTAGCATATGGAATTGCATGGGCCGGGTCCAGGAATTGAACCCCTGACACTGCGATTGTGTGGCAAGCACTCAACCACTGAGCTACCCTGGTATCCCTGGTATTTGCAGTTTTCAACTTTTTCAAGCAATGGTATGAACATTTTGTGCATGTCTCCTGGAATAAAACATGGACATTTTCTATAGGTTATGTACCAGGGAGTAGAATGACTGGGTCACAAGATATGTGTGCCTTCAACTTGACTAGACAATAACAAATTTTCTAAAGTGACTATACAAATTTACTTGCCCCCTATAGTATCAAATTGCTCTATATCCTTGTCACTGCTTTACATTGTTCATCTTTTTTCATTTCTGTCAATTGGATGGGTATTAAGTGATATCTCATTGGGATTTTAATTTTAATTTTCCTGACTAGTAAAAAGGTTGGACACCTTTTTGATGATTATTGGCCATGCTGGCTTTCACTTCTTAGAGATGCCTGTTCATTTCTCTACTGGTTAGTTTGTAAAGTTTATGTATTATGAATACTAATCTTTTTCTTTTTATTTATTTATTTATTTATTTATTTATTTATTTTTTTAATTTATTGTTAAATTTGATGAGGTTACATTGGTTGGTAACAATTAAGACAGTTTACAGATGTACAAGTCCACCTCACATCATTCATGCATCGTATTGTGTGCCCATCACTCAGTATCAGTTCCCCTTCCATCACCTTATATCTAGTGCCCACTCCCACCTCCCCCCATAACTGTCCCCCCGCTCCTCCCCCCTATCCTGGTAACCACCAAACCATT
>PVKE010053206.1:0-10116 GCA_004027555.1 Craseonycteris thonglongyai
CTCAACCCTGCAGAGAGCAGGTGCTCTCCCCATACTCCCACCACCCATTGATGTGCCCATCTCCCACTCAAGGCCTAAGTGTTGGCACTGTCATTTAGCACCATTGCCCCTGCACACAGCAGAGTGTCTGGCACCCAGGGGCACAGAATGAACAGGATGGAGGTGCTATTTCCCAGCAGGCTTTTAAACCAGGTCTGGGACTGATTTGGAGCTTAGAGCCATGTGGGATCACATGGAAACCCTTGGCATGGGGCCAGGGACAGTTCTTTCTCTCGGTGGCCTGTCTCTCTGGGCTCGGTCTGGCCTCAGTACAGGGCAGAAAGACGAGCCAGCAAGAACTCCAGGCACACCTGTACACTCCCTTCATCCGGGCAGACACCCCTGGCAGGCTGCTCATCCGCTCGCATTACCGAGCATATTGTACGTGAGCATGTATTGAGGATAAATGGTCCTATTTGGCTCAGCAATCCTCAGCCCTTGAGCAAAGTGAGAAAATGGCACCTGGTTCCAATCTCTTGTCTATGGAGCCTGGAAAGTCCTTCCTCTTTCAAGTCCTTTAGCCAGCAGGTCGCACAACTCTAATATGACACTTGTCACACCCGTTTGTAATTATTTCTTTACGACTCTGACTTCGCGAGCTTGACAGGGACCAGATTTTATTCGTTTCTCGGGTCTTAGCTGGTGGCATGGAGGCTGGAACAGACTAAAGGAGCTCTGTGTATGCTGATGGAATATTCTAGAAATATATCATTTGGCTATTGGGGGAATAAGCCAGGAGCGGTAGTGGTGGGTTAGTGTCCGAACCCCATTCTGATTCCACGAGGCTTGTCCTACATTCTCTCAGCATTATTCACAGGACAGATTCCACAACCTCCTTTCAGAGTCACTGGCGCCAACAGTTATGTAACAACAGGTCGTGATGCAATGTTACTGGGCCAAAGTGTGATGCAAGGGCCTCTCTGAGCCACTTTGCAAGGAGGAAACCATGCAAGAGGAGAGAGGGTGGATGCCCCTGGACCGTGGCCAGAGCCTGCGGGCCTCGGGCCTCAGGGAGCCTATCTGGGTGTTGCTGCCTCTGTGAGTTTCACACACCTGTGTGTCTTGTCAGGAAAGGAACTCAAATGTCGGGCTTTCCGCCCTCTTCACGGCATTGGGGCATATGTAAAATTGGACTCAAAAGGCTGCCCTTTCGCTTTGCCAGGAGGTAATACGTTATGGGAATTCAGAAAGGAAGCTGTTCTTAAACATCGCTCCCACCCACTGAGCCACAATTCTTCTATCCAGCATGCAGCCTTTCTTGCCCCCAAAAGAAACGAGGTGTCTTCAGTTGGGTTTCCTAAGAAAGACACCTTGAGTCAGATGCTGGTGTGCAGGGACGTTTACTGGGGCGCCCTTGGGAGCAACCCGTATTAGGGAGGGAGAGAAACAGAATGAGGCAGAGCAAGACTTTGTAACGTGATGCTGTTGCGACAGAGTCCTCAGCCGATCCCTCAGGAGCTTCAGAGCCAGATGGCCGAACAAAATTGTCCCAAAATGAGGCAAAGGGGCCAGGCCTTTGTACCGCCTCCTCTCCCCACCCTGGAAGGGGGTGTGACCTGAGACACAGAGGTTCCCATCAGCTGGGATCAATTTCCAGAGGGATTCAACAGTCTGAGTGGCTGGCTGGGGGCCCAGTACCTTGGAGGGCGGGGGGTCTGGACATCACAGCCCCCACCACATGAGTCTGAAAATGCAAATCTATCTGAGAAAAAGCAACACACTGTTTTCAATGGATACCAAGAAGTAAGGGACTCAAACCAGAGTCTTTTGGGCTAAGGTCTGGATTAGGGTCACGGAAGTAGATTTGGGGTTGAGATGAGCAGGACAAGAGTAGAAGAGGATGTGAGGAGGGGTAAGGAAGAGGACTGTGGATTCCTGGGGAGTTCCACTGGCAGTGCCTCACAGACAACTGCCCAGTACCCGGAGTTGCGCTGTATTCTCAGGGAGACGTTGGGCAGAAGAGAATCTCTCTGCTTCAGCTCTTCTACTTGGGAAACAAGGACTAATGATGGTAACCTCATCGGGGGGCTTTAGTATTTAAGAGAAGGCAAAAGACACATGTTTGCTGCAAGGGACACACACATAAAAACCAGCTCTTTGTTCATTGAAAAGAAGATATAAATGATCACAATAACAGTGGCTTGGAGCTGGAAGGAGTAATTCAACCCACTCATCTTACCAATGAGGAAATAGGCTCAAGGAGCAGAAGGGACTTGCCCAAGGTCACACAGCTAGCTTCTTAGTGTCAACATCAAATATAGGCCCAAGTGCCCTTACTCATGCTTCAATATTCATTATCAACACCCAGCTTCCATCATGTTCACTGGGCTGCCTCTCTTCTTAAAAGCACCCCCAAACTCCAGCAGCCTGGGACTTTCCTAAGCCTGTTTTTTTATCTGCTGTGGTCCTCTCTTGGAAGCTCCTGTTCTTTGCAGAGTTCTGTTGCTGCGGCAGCTGCTCATGCCAGCCTGCTCATGCCAGTGGGAAGGCTGGCCTGCCAGAGAGGCCTTGGAGATATTTGCATTCGGGTACACGGGGCTGATGCTCTTGGACTCACAGCTGAAGGTTTCTGGGGTGGAAATTAAAGTGGCAGCAGGAAGCAGAATGCGACCTAATTAGCAGTTTGGTCTCCGAGGCTGACCCCCTTTCGGGAAAGCTGGCACTCGTAGGAGCATAAAGCAGCTGTCGTCTCTTTCTTGCCTGGCCAGGTGGGCTCAGAGCAGTGCCAGCCCAGCCATCACCCCACGCCAGATGCCCTCCTGGAAAGAAGTCTCACCTAGTCCCCCAGAGCTCTCCGTTTGGGGTTCCAAGAGCTTGTGAAAACAAGTGGCACTCCCAGCATGACACTCCTTTAAAAAGAGAAAAAAGAGATAGAAAACAAAAGGCTTTCCTGTCTCTGGGAGGGGTGGGGGAGGGAGCTGAGGACTTGAATGGAGCTCAGGAGGCAGCATGGGAGCAGGGAGGGGTGAGAGGAGCAGAGGGTCATGCCGGGGGCAGTGGATGTGTTTACCAGCCTCTCACACCTGTTGTTGTCTGCTGTGACCACAAGTGCAGGCGACCCTGGGAGCTGGGGCTAAACAGGCGAGGAGTGTAATTAATCCATTGTTTAGCATTATTGGAGTTCACTGCTGCACAGATTCTTCCTGGCAGCTCTCCCAGTTGAACACAGGCGGTTCCTCAGCCTGATGGTGGCAGTGGAGGCCAGCAACTCCCAGAGCACAGAGGGCATCGGAAGCATTGAGACGTCAGGTCCTGAGGTCCAGGTCTGGGGAAGGAAGCTCATGCCTGGGGCTGAGGAGAGGACGATGCTCAGCTCTCTTCCCTGCATGAGCTCTTCCCACTGCTAGGAAATAATCTATCCATTTGGCTCCTGCTGAGAAAGCACATTTTTTTGCCTTGGTCTTCAGAGGCTGGCTGAGCTGTGGGCACAGTGTGAATGAATGAGGTTTGCCCAGTGGCTTCTCATCTGCTGTGTGGTCAGTGGCTTTCCCCTGGTGCAAACACCTCAGCATCAGCTATGGAAGGATATTAGTGCCCCCACCCCCAACCCAAGGGTAAGGCCCAACATGTTCATGGTTCTTACTAAGTGCCAGGCACTGTTCTAAGCATTGGACATGTATTATCTCACTGAACTTCACAACAACCCTGAGGTAGGTGCTGTCATCAACCCATTCTACATACAGGGCTAGGGAGGCACAGAGAGGCTATGTAACTTACCCAAAGTAGCACAGCTAAGAAGAGATAGAGATGAGGTTCAAACACAAAGTCTGGTCCAGAACCTGTGCATTTAACCTTTGCATGTACAGCCCCTTCCTGAGGTAGTGGTTCTCAACTCCCACAACTACCACTAGTGGGGCATGAAGAATTTTTCTTGATATCTCAGTCCCTACAGGAGACATTTCAATTTCTGCCCTGTGGATTCAGATTACCCATAGAACAAGGGACTCAGATTTTTTCTTTAAAGATTTATTTTATTGTTTGAGAAAAGGTGAGAGAGAGAGAAGGGGGAAGGGCCCAGAGTATTCTCCATAGTTGTATATCCTTAGTTGTGACATGGTTTCATTCCACACAGGTGGATGTGTGGCCACACGAGGCGGCAACCAAACTGGGGGCCTTCCGCGTGGGACGTGAGAACCTTCACCGCTGAGCCATCCTAGAGGTTACCAGTTGCAGCACAGTTCAGCATATGGGTTTGCACAGGCCAGGCCAGGAACCCAACCCCAGACCTCATGATTGCAAGGCAAGCACTCAACCGCTGAGCCATCCCAGCATCCCTGATTCAGAATTTTTAACAAGCACTCAGCATACCTTCCATGATCTGGTCTGTTTTGGATATCCCAGAGATAGGGAGGATCCTTCAGCTTAGTGGTCCTCAAACTCAGGTGTGAAGAACAAACAACCACCATGGTAAGATAGTAACAGTACCAATTTGTGAAACCTCAAGACCCAGGGTTTCTGATTTTAGACCCACTGGTTGGATTTCATCATGGCCTTGCTCTAGACTTAAGTGTGCATAGCTCTTTGCTCTGTGCTGGTACCTGTGGTTGGGGGTGAGGGGGTGAAAGAGCTGGGGGGTGGAGAAGGGGCAGGGGCAGGGGCAGCGTGGCCTGTCTATTTAGATTGAGCATCATTGGACTGAGGCAGCCCAGCAGGATTCTCCAATTCTCAGAGGTATGGAGTGGAGGAAGACACACTAAAGGACTGACTGATGGAGTCTGAAGAAGCTCCAACAAGTGCCGCTGCTTCGTTGGATGGTTATGGGATTGCCAGGGCTGGGTCTTACAGGCTCCTAACATAACAGCCCTCAGCTGCCCTGGTCAAGACCGCAGACAGCAAGGGAGGCTTTTTGCTCTCCTGGACCCATGTGGACAGTGGACAGTGCTTTTCTTTCTCTCCCCATTCCAATGCACTGGGAGGAGAAAGCACGTTCCTGGAACCTGACATTGTCAACAAATAAAACAAAGACTACCCAAGCTTAAAAATAGATGCAGAGCTGAAGCTATTACCTTGCCAAGCAAGACAGCACAGGCCAAAGTTGTTCTGAGTTAAATGCTAGAAGGGGAAGTCCTTGGTAGTTATGCTAATTAAGGAACCCAAATTAGCCCTTGAGATGGGTGGGAGAGTGCAAACTCCTGTACATACTTGGTTAAAACAAGTCCCATTGTTCATTGATTAGGAAAGTGTCTTCACTTAGGTCCAGTGAGGGGCTGGCATCTTGGGTTCTTTGACCACACAGTATTGAGTTTTGATGCCTCTTACACAAGTGTGGCTATAGATGAAAAATTGCCCTTTCACATTTTACTGCGACTGGGGCTTCCCCAAGTCTGGAATGACCCGAGTCTGTTTCCTGAGGTTACTTTGAGCCCCTTTTGGGCTGCACCAACCACCAGCAATCCACTGAAAAGAAAGGCAGCTGCTCCTGTGTCTCCTAAGGTGCTGGGAGGTAAACCTTCCCTAGCTAGGCAGATCAAAGCAGGCAAGGTACCTAGTGAGCAAAATTTAAAGAGGCACACACTCTCTGGGTCATGAAAGTGCAGACTCTACACTTGAGAGTAAGTGCCTCCTTAAATCTTGTGCTGGCCTCAGTCTAGTTCAACTGCCTGCCTTCTAAGCTGTAAGAGAGGAGTTGGTTTCACTGGATAAACTATAATTTCACTCCCTCCAAATACATGCTACAAGGGAGACTCCCCCAAACAGAATTTATTTATTAAATTATTGTGTTCTGGGGAAGCCGGGATGGCTCAGCAGGTTCAGCATTTGCTTTGCAGCCCTGGGGTATCAAGTCCAGGTCCTGGCCCCAGCCAGTGTGGACCCATGTGATGAACTGGGGTGTGGCCTCAGTTCAGTTCTTGCCAGGCAAGCTTCCCATTCGGGAGGCCCCGGCTCAGTTCCTGCCCTGCATAGCCCTGTGCCCACCTGTGTGGAATGGAACCATGTTGAAAACTGATGATGTGAAACTATGGAGACTGCTCTGGGCCCTCCCCCTTCTCTCTGTCTCTCTCTGTCAAAAACAATAAATCTTTTTTTTTTTAATTATGGGGTTTTTTACATGTTTAAACTTCAGTCACCTTTAAAGTACTATCTGTTTGATGCAATGCACTTATCAAGACACTTTTTCCACTGGCCAAAACAGTTTTTGAACTCATTGATTTTGATACCTTTTACTGCTTCTGCCATTTTTTGTTTGTTTTGTTTATTTGTTTCACCTCTTCCACATTGGCAAAATGTTTCCCTTTAAGGACTTTTTTCAGTGGAGGAAACAAACTAACAAAGTCTCTGGGGTGAGATTGGGTAAATGGGGAGGGTGGGGCACAGGGGTCGTGCCTGTTTGGGTCAAAAACTGCTGAACACTCAGCGCAGTGTGGGCAGGTGCGTTGTCATGCCGCACATTGGATGTGTAAATCACCCATCATGAAATGGGCAAATGCATTGAAAGAGTCTCCAAAACCAATTCACTGAAGCCCAATGCAGCCTCTCACAACCACGCCGGCTGGTTCACTGATGCAGATGGGTTCCTAGAACATTCACCGTCCTAGCAGGGGGAGCCTGTACTACAAGGGGCCTACCCTCCAGAAGATAATTCTGTTGTGCTTTTTCAATCTCCCCTTGTATTTTCAGTTGCTTTTGTTGCCCCCATGATAGAAACGGAGAGGGTGTGTTTCCTAGAGCCAGAAATGGAGATTGAGAAGGAATGAATCTCAGGCTGTGTCAACTTAAAAACAAAACATTTTTTTTCAGTTACAGTTGACATTCAATATTATTTTATATTAGTTTCAGGTGTATAGCACAGTGGTTGGGCATTTATATAATTTACAAAGTGATCCTCTGACTAGTTCAGTATCCACCTGGCACTATACATAGCTCTTACCATATTATTGACTATATTCCTTATGCTTGACTTCATATGTCCATGAGTATTTTGTAACTACTAGTTTGTACTTCTTAATCCCTTCATCTTTTCACCCAGCCCCCAACTCTCCTTCCACCTGACAACCAGATGTAGCTTGTTCCTTACATCTATAAGTCTGTTTCTGTTTTGTTTGTTCACTGATTTTGTTCTTTAGATTCCACATATAAGTGAGATCATATGGTATTATTTGTCTTCCTCAGTTTTACTTATTTCAATTAGTGTAATACTATCTATGTCTATCCATGTTGTCAATAGGGGCAAGATTTCATTCTTTTTATGGCAGAGTAATATTCCACTGCATATATGTATCACTTCTTTTTTATCCAATTGTCTGTTAATGGGCATGTGAATTTCTCCTATATCTTGGCTCTTGTAAATAGTGCTTCTTGAACAGTGGGGTGCATATATATCTTTTCCAATTAGTGTTTTGAATTTTTACAGATAAATACCTAGAAGTAGAATTGCTGGGTCATCGGGTCATTCTAGTTTTTATTTTTTGAGGACCTTCCAAACCATTTTCCATAGTGGCTGCACCAATTTGCAATCCCACTAACAGTACACAAGTGTTCCCTTTTCTCTTCATCCTCACCAACACTTGTTTGTTGATTTATTGCTGATAGCCATTTTGACAGGCATGAGGTGATATCTCATTGTGGTTTTTACTTGCATTTCTCTGATGATTAGGGATCTTGAGCATTTTTTCATATGTCTATCAGCCATCTGTATGTCCTCTTTGGAGAAATGTCTCTTCAAGTCTTCTGCCAATTTTTTAAATTCAATTGTTTGTTTGTTCGTTTGTTTGTTTGGTATTAGTTGTGTGATTTCTTTATAAATTTTAAGTATTAATTACTTAACAGATGTATCATTGGAGACTATCTTCTCCCATCCAGTAGGGTGTCTTTTCATTTTATTGGTGCTTTCCTTTGCTACACAAAAATGTTTAGTTAAATGTAGTCTATTTTTTCTTTTTTCTTTTGTTTCCCTTGCCCAGGCCATAGTGACATGTCAGAAAAAATACTACCAAGAGCAATATCAGAAAGTTTACTGCCTATGTTTCCTTCTAGAAGTTTTATAGTTTGGGATCTTACATTTCAATCTTTAATTTATTTTGAGTTTATTCTTGTACATGTTGTAAGAAAGTGGTCCAGTTTAACTTTTTACATGTATCTGTCCAGTTTTCTCAACACTATTTATTGAAATAGACTGTTTTTACCTCACTGTATATTCTTGCCTTCTTTGTCATAGATTAAATGAATATATAGGTGAAGGTTTATTTCTGGGCTCTCTATTCTGTTCTTTTGGTTTATGTGTCTGTTTTTATACCAGTACAATGCTGTTTTGATTACTATGGCCTTGTAGTATATAGTTTGATATCAGGTAGTGTAATACCTCCAAATTTGTTCTTCTTTCTCAAGATTGCAGTGGCCATTTAGAGTCTTTTGTGGTTCCACATAAATTTTAAGATTATTTATTCTAGTTCTGTAAAAAATGCCATTGGTATTGATAGGGATTGCATTGAATCTAGAGTGCTCTTGGTAGTATGGACATTTTAATGATGTCAACTCTTCCTAACCATGAGCACAATTATACTTCATATTTATTTGTATCTTCTTCAAGTTTGTTCTTCAGTTTCTTAAAGTTTTCTAAGTATAGGTCTTTTACTTCCTCAGTTAAATTTATTCCTAGTGTTTTAATTTTATTTTCTTGGATGCAATTATAAATGGGATTTTCTTACTTTCTGACAGTTTGTTATTGGTATAGAACAATGCAACTGATTTCTGAATATTATTTTTGTATCCTGCTACTTTACTGACTTCACTTATTAGTTCTAATAGTTTTTGTTGTTGTTGTTGTTGTTGTTTTTCTTTGGTGCAAAGTTTCAGGTTCTCTGTATATAATATCATGTCATCTGCCAATAATGGCAATTTTACTTTTTTCTTTCCAATTTGTATGCCTTATTTTCCTGTCTGATTGTTGCAGCTAGGACTTCCAGTACTACGTTGAATAAAAATGGTGAAAGTGGGCATCCTTGTCTTGTTCCTGACCTTAAAGAGAACAGCTTTAGCTCTTTTCCATTGAGTATAGTATTAGCTGTGGGTTTGTCCTATATGGCCTTATTATGTTCAGTGAATCTCAGGTTGTGTTAACTTTTGATTAGCATCTGCCTACTTCCCTGGATTTTACTCATATGACCAGGTCACAGTGACACAGGCAGTCTGTCTCATTACCAGGCTGTACTCAGAGTGCTCTCATCATTCCTTGAGGACAGAACATTTAATTTCAGAACATATTTATTTGACATTTCAGGCCACATAAAAATCACTCATATCAAATCTTAGCCACGAGATTCTCCTACCCATTCATTAAACAGCACCAGCCAAACAAGTATAGAAAAATAGTTTACTCATTTCAGTTTATTCAGTGTGTTTCTTCCAACAGTTTCTAGAAAAGCCACTGAGCCCAATCCTAGATGTGCTGATGAGCCAATAAACATGGAATTCTGGGGGCCTCCACATGCAACCAAAACCTGTGTGCTCCAGACTCTTGATTGTAATGGGCTGCAACTGTCTTGAGCAGGAAAAACAAAAACAAAACAAGACAGCAAAAGAACTCTGCTATTTTTAATGGTCTCCATGAAGGCAAGCTACAGTATATAGCAGTTCTGACTTCAGTAGTTATGCAACCCCCCATCCCCATGCTGAGCCAAGGCTGATGCATGATAGCATCTTTGTCCCCGGAAGAAGCAGTCCTTTCTGTGTAATTGAAATTGTTCCTGTTCGTTTACCTTGTCTTGTGGCTATTTTCAGCTGTTCCTTCTTGTCCTGTCCTTCAAAAACACAGGGAGGAGCCAGCCACCAACTGCTCAGTAATAATCCTTCACGCAGGGCATCTGAAAGACACATAGGAAAGCACAGGGTTAACGTGAGAGCCTCATTCAAATTCATTCATGCAGGAACCTCAGGAAGTTTTGTTGGTGAATGTTTTTCTGAACATCAACCACGCCTGATGAAGTCAGTTCAGGATGGGCTTTAAGCCCAAATTCACTTGCTTTGGGATTCGTCACTCAGGTTCCTATATTAAATTCACCTTGGGGTCTATGGTAAATTTTATGAAATGTTACTTTCCTCTTTATGGCTAGCATAAACATTTATTATACATCCTGTGAT
>PVKE010053207.1:0-10116 GCA_004027555.1 Craseonycteris thonglongyai
CTGCCTTACTAGTTTTGTATATATCTTTGTTTACATATTTTTTTTCTTTTCTTCCTATGTAACATTTGTGAAATATTGCTGCTAGGAAATCCAACTTCAGTGAAACTTTGCAAGGAGGTTGTTGAACTGGAATAACCTACCGTCATCAAAACACCTTGTCTCACAGAGTTACAAATTACCTACCAAATCCAGGAATCTGAATGCAGTAGTCCCTCTTATTCAATACTATAAATTCATTGCAAGACCTCTAATGGACACCTGAAACCACAAGTAGTGCCGAACTCTATATATGCCATGCTTTTTTTTCTATGCATACATACACTTACAGAGTTTAATTTGTAAATTGTGTACAGTAAGAGATTAACAATGATTAATAATAAAATAGAAAATTAATCTACTATAATAAAAGTTACCGGTATGTGAATATGGTCTATCTCTCTCCCCCTCCCCCCAATATCTTACTGTACTGTATGGACAATGTGGGTATGCTGTCCAAAGGGATGATTCATGTCTTGGGTATGATGGAGCAAGAAAGTGTGAAATTTCATTATGTTACTCATAAGGGTGTACAATTTAAAACATATGAATTCTTTATTTCTTGAATTTTCTATTTAGTATTTTCAAATCATGGTTGACACTGGGTAAATAAAACCACAGAAAGCAAGCCCCTGGCTAAGGTGAGCTTACTGCATAGCAATTCTTTATCACTTGGCTAATAAGTAACATATTACGAATAACTGAGCCTACACTGTGAATCAACTAGTAAGTTTGTTTTATAGACCGATAGTTGCCAGACATTTCACTTAGCTCTACCTTATATCGTAACAACCATATTAAGTACACTCACACCTTATGTTAATGTAACTAAGAGATGAGTTGCAGTTGACTGATTCCTATAAAATTATGTATTTGAGATATTTGATCACACATTTATAAATGAATCGTTGTCATATTTTCAAATTTGGTGACCTAAATTTTCTTTCAGTCCTTCAGCTGTTTGCAAGCCTTTGTTTTTCAGTATGTTTAATGATTAAAATGACCCATGGGCAAGTTAAAATGATGTGGTTCCCATGACTAATGGCCACATAATTTAATCCAAGAAGATACTAACCTGTGCTGTCACATTGTTTTAATCCACGACTATAGACCACAAATGATTCAAATGGCCTAGATATAGCTCTCTGACACTTAGGTTCTGCCAACAGTGCAAAGGTATATTGATTATAATACCACATAACTACAACAACAAAAATTTTCTCCACTGTGCGAGTCGGGTCCATGTTAAATCTCCATTGTTGAAATAATTGCTTCCTTTTTGGTTCTAAACTATAAGTAGATTTCTCTTTTTTTCTTAATGCTACATGACCTTCCCTGCACAAAGCCACTAAGCAATGACTGGTGATGCTACTAAATAATTAATCACTCCATGCAGATTTTATGCAAATTACATATAATTACATATGTAACTTATTGTGCTTTGCTCATTAGATATTATATAAGTATTAATTTTAAAAAGACTCAGACTTTAGTAGAGATACGACATTACATGGATATACTGTAGTTTATTTCTTAAGGATTTATACTGGTTCAGATCTTGGTAAATTTAAATATAGCAGCAGGAAACATTTATTTTCAAATCTATGTTCCTTTATCAGATTATTTCCTAAATGTGATATAATAAGTAAAAAAAAAAATCACAAGCATTTTAATGATTCTGACATTTATTATCAAAATATTTTCTGATACGGTAGTTCTTATTTACTTAGAATCTGAGAAATGTATGGGTAATTAATACAAATAGGATCTGACTCTCTCAGATCATCATAGCATAAGAATTCACAAAAATGATGTGATAGAATTTGTTTTTTCAACGAGCACACAGAATAGCAAGCACAAGCAGTAAAAGGAAGTTAAATTTCACATTTCTATCTGATAAAAAATTATTTCAAAGTATCATACTACTGTACTCATCTTATTGGGTTAAAGACAGAAATCAGATTGCTAAGCAATGTGATTATAATATATGTTATGGAATTTTTAGTCTCAAATTCAAGAGAAAAAATATAATATTTTCTCACATTTTTAGTTGAGGAAATAATTCAAAGACTATTTGTAGATCAAATCCCCATACACAGATTCTGCTACCTACTGATTAAGCTAGTTTGCTCTTCACTAATGTATAATCTATATACTTGCTAAGTCCAAAGAAATATTTATGTACCATTAAATATCATTGTTCCAGTCACTGAAGCTCAGAATCAATATAAGAAAAAAAAAACTGAAAACAAAAACCGAAAGGTCTACAACAGCAACTGGCATTTAAAACAACTTTTATGAGCATTTTGAGGACCTGAGTTGTCTTAAAGAAAAGGTACTGTTCCCCACAACTTAATAAATATTTGCTGACAATGTACTATGTATATCAAACACAATCCGTAGAAGTATTTTTTGAAAAGAGGATGATCTTGCATACATTAAAAAAAAACATGATCTGAGACCTACTCACAATGATATACTGACCCATCAGAGCAATTCCTAAAGCCCCTGTAGTACCTTGCTTGTCTTTATTTTCCTTCTTTTAGTTATTTTCCTGATTAAAACAAAAAAACTGATTGCTAAATATTGTGTATGAAAATTGGAGAGGCTCTGTAACATGTCTTATGTATATAAGGACACAGAAGTATTAAGAGTTGAGTATTCAGCTATTCAAAGCTGGTATCAGACTTTTAAACTGACCGTGATTATCATTACTTACACTAGCATAGTTCAGTGTCACACCTGATTTTCTGGGCATTTATCAGGTACCCTCACCCTAGTGGGATCTGAATTTGATTTGCTAGGTTATTGCTCATAAAAGCTTAGCCTTTCAGCTTCGATGTGGTTACCACCCTTTCATTTCCTAAACTTCTTGCACCATGTGAAATCAATAAGAACTAGCAAAGACATCAAGGAAAAATGCAAGAAACATATTGAGATAGTAGAAATAGGGTAGAAATAAAATACATGGCACAATCGACTCAAGAGAAAGAGGTTTAAATGAAGCTTAAATGTCCAAGTTTGTATATTTTCTGTTTAATAATAAAAATACTAATTTATACTCAACCCTAACCAATCAAAAATATATAGAATAATTTCTAGAAAACATGACAAAAACTAGAGGAAAAACATAAAAATTGAAAAAGGTAATGGGAATATTAAATAGTGAAAAATATATTTAACTCAAAATCAAAACAAGAAAAAGTAAAAAAAGCAAAGGTGAGACTAAAAAAAAATACAAATAGATAACAAATATGTCAAATATGTCAATATAAGTGTAAATTAATAAATTCTTCAATAAAAATAAATATTCTCAGGAAAAAATACATCATAAAGAGGAACCACATGTCCCTTCCAAAAGTTACAATCTAAGTATAATTATAGAGAAAGATTAAAAATAAAATAATAGACTTCTGGGCTCTGGTCCCTGATGTAAGGGCCTTAGAAGTTATCACTCCTACTGCCACAACAGTAGGAGTGATGACACACAGTTGTGGCACAAAGAATCTTTTAGAAGACAATCTGTTAAAATTTAAGACATGAAAATAAAGAGATGAGTTTGCTAGAATTTGATAAATATGCGGACAAGAGGAATTTTGAATAGCATCTACATTAACGATTTATTTGCCATCAGCAACACACACACACAAAGAAAATGTATATGCATTAACATAAGTAAAGAAAAAATGTTGCCTGTGGGGAGAATACAGTGGTTGCTTTTGGATGCAGGTATTGATGAAACTATTTTTTCTTCCTTTTTCTTTTGTTCTCTTTTAAAAACATTCTTTAAAAGCAATGATCTTTAATACTATGCACACATCAACACATACAAACATGCAACAACACTCAGAGTGCATGGGGGAAAAATCTATTTAGTACACTACAAAGCAGTTGGATATTAATAGTGATTCATTTTCTTCTTTTTCATATATGCTTGATTTAAATAATGATCTATTTTTTTAAAGCTCTGTTTGCTGAAGGTTGATTGTCATTTCATTGAGCCACTTTTAGTCTTAAAGGGCTACCCTCAGTGGCCCACTGAAGAGCCACATCTCTTGAGAATGATTTTACTCTAGCTAAAACCTTCTGGATAAGTGGAATGGCATATTATGACTTTTTTTTCCCCTACCACCATCTGGCCTTGGTGTGAGAAATCAATTCCACAGCAGCCATCGAACTCTGGTGCACTGAAAGGCTTGTCCCAACTATGCCAGCTCCTCTAAATATCTTCAGCACAACTGACCTTTTGTTCTTGCAGAAACAGGCTCAATTGGAACAAGAAGAAATCTGTCATGCCATTTTCCTGCTACAATATTCATTAGTTGGGGGGCATGATCTTCAATGTCTCTACAGACGATTCTTGTTAACAAGCCTCAAGTCCGCAGTCTGATCTCTCCCCATGTCTCGGTAATGTTTTTTTCAGAGTAACTAATTCTTAACCAGCCTTTCTCGTGGCATAATCTCTTAACACTTTTAGACACTGTTCCCTTCAATAGTCACTCTGTGATAACAAAGAAGACTGTATTCCATAGCATGGTATTTAAAACCCTGACAGGCCAGCCCTGGGTCACCTTCACTGCTGAGTCTGCTTTCTGGGCACAGCGATTATCATAAAGAAGTTTAGTCACTAGTACCCTGTGAAGCTCTGAGTTTGATATGTTTATCCAAGGAAGGTGGGTCAAGGTCCTCCTAGATTAAAATTTAGGAAAAAAATATATATATGAATATATATATATATATATATATATATATTTTTTTTTATTCACCAAAAAGTTTTGCTTCAGGCTCTTCACAAATATGTAAAAGAGATGATCAAAGAACACATTTCAAGTCAACACACACACTAGTGAAAATAATGTTTATATGTGAGAATCACTATATATTTATACAATACATTTCACATTTACAAATTTCTTCACAGTATGTTCAAGTAGGATGCATTGAGGAAAAGAGTGAGGGGCATATAGGGCCTAAAGGAAGATAATTAAGAACAAAATAAGAGGTTTCAGAGAATAATTCAGCTAACTGAGGACTCAGTGATCACAGGACAATGTATAAGCATTATATATTTTTTCTGGAATTCAGTTGATTAAAAAAAAATATGATGTGCTCCTCAAATTTGTGAGTCTGGAATCAGGAGTGCTTTCTTGTGCCTTTTGGAAACAGAGCTTATATAATCACTTGCAGGAGCATAGCAGAAATTGATTTTCTATTTCTAATATCCCTCCATTTTCCCAAGTCCATGGGCTCTGTGCTCAGGTCTTAGTTTATGACTGAGTGACCATGTGAAGGAGCTAAAGTCTTCGATGTCTTTGAAAGATTTTGTCACTTCTACTTTCCAAGAGAATGGGGAGCACCATGAATGGCAGAGCCACAGGGACAGTGTCCTGCTTGGATCAGGAGGCAGAATCAGTAGTGAGGGGAAAGCCAAGGCCAAAACTGTTATTGGGGTTTCTGAAGGAAAGGCAAGGTGGAACAGGGTAGACAGCTAAGGACTGGCCAGTTGGAGTAATATAGGTGGGTTCTGGGCTACATGGATGGTACCTGGTCCTGGGATGATTTAGACCAGGGGAAATACCAGCATGTGAAGGTACAGATGTCGGTTGTTTGCTTTGTATATGAAAGGCCCTGAGCCCTTTGCTTTTTCTAAGAACTGGCTAGAGCTGGAAGGGGCAGTCTTGTCTCAATCAGAGAGGCCACAAACACCAGAGCATCAAGAATAGAGAAAATAAGACAACAGCATTGATATAATAGTAGAGCCCATGCTGAATGGATGCAAAATAGACTAGTACAGAATCTAAGGCAAATACAGAGCACCAAAATTCTGGGGTGAGTACATAAAGCAAGATTTAGAAGTACTGTTAACTTAATTAATCTTCATTATAATCTGAAATAGAGTTTAGCAACACCAGAAGGAGAAACATTTGTTGTTTGTGGAGAGCTAATTTCTATGAAGCGGAAAAGCAGACCATGGTGATCTATCTTCCGTGATAGAACCATGGACCTTGAAGAAATCGCTCCAGAAAGGGGCAGCCTAGGTGTTGAGAAAATGCCAAAGAAGAAGCAAAGGGAGTAGAGAAGAGAAAAAAGGATCAATGATAAGTGTGGCTCTTAGACATTCATAATAAGTAGAGTGAATACATTCAAAAGTATGTCATGCTGGGCAGCGTCTTAGACTACGAGGACACATAATAAACTACAAGCACAAGTTTCTTCCTGAGGATGAACTGCCCATTGACATACTTCCATATGGCTGATATTCCTATCGAGTTAAGGAAACAGTGGCATCTCTGAGAAACTATTAGATTGTTACATGTAGCCAGACAGGACAGAAGTAAGACCCCATGGGCCAGTCATAGGAAGTGTTCCTTTTATTCAATTGGTAGTTTTAAAAGGAAGTATTGTTACTTTAGGGGAAGGAGAGGTATAATAACAGCCTCTCTAGATGTTCTGGAACAATTCAAGTTTTAATTGAGCCATCAGAAAAAGTGGCCTCTAAGTTTCCAAGTCTTTATCAGTTTTGATGTGACTTCAATACTTTTTGTATATAATAGTATGTAATCCTTTTTACTTATTAGGGAGGGAAAGACATAGTTATAATAAAATCCTGTGGGCTTTCAGGTCAACAGAGTTATAATTACCACTGAAAAGTATCCTATGCTAAAGGAAGAACTATGAAAATGTCATCCTTGGAAAATAAAAAAAATTTTCTTAAGAAAATGCCTTTAATTTCATCAAGCTCTGCTACTT
The DNA here is from genome assembly GCA_004027555.1 of Craseonycteris thonglongyai. Classification (NCBI taxonomy): domain Eukaryota; kingdom Metazoa; phylum Chordata; class Mammalia; order Chiroptera; family Craseonycteridae; genus Craseonycteris; species Craseonycteris thonglongyai. The sequence continues at coordinate 6,787 of PVKE010053207.1, forward strand.
TTTGAAAACAGCTAAATTCTATCAGAATCACCAATGCCAGGCAGCTGGTTAAAGTTAAGCACCTCACCAACTGTAAAAGGTTTTCTTTTATTATGTCTCAGGAAAGCAATATAATATTTCTCCTTTAATAAAAACTAATCAGAATGTACTCCTCCTCATTAATATAAGCCAGGTCCTTTTGGGGTTATAGCTTGCTAAATGAATCTTGTACTTGGGTTTATGTACTAGAAATAAAAATCATATATGTGTGCATTTGCGTGTGTGTGCATGGGTGTACATATAATTTTTAAGGCCATAAGAGCTATTGGAAAATTAATGTAAAGTTTTAGCTGAAAATACTTGGATTTTTTTCTAATGCCACATAATAACTATAATTTTACCTGATGGAAGGTAGTTTTGTGCTCACCAATTTCAGCCTAGAAGCAAAAACTAGATATGGGACAAAGTCCAAAAATGCTACCTGCTGTTAAAGAAAAATTACACCTAGAAAGACATTTTATTCAACCCACCAATTACATGCAAAGAATTTGGGTCATATACTTCCTGTCTGAATTAAGTGCTTGACTATGACAGGCTGCATTCAGGCATAATATTGTTCTTTAAAAAAAAATAACATGTTATTTAAATGTCCATAGCTTAGAACTTAAGATAGAAATGTCCAAGAAAAATGAAGTAAAAGGATGGCTTTCCCAGTCTTATTTGTAGTTTTCTTTCCTTCATTTTTGAAAAATTGGTCCTAATTTCTCACTATATAGAACATGGAATTGAAGTATAAGAAAAATAAAATGCAATCACATGTAATCATTAATTTATCCATGAATATTTATTATGTTCCACATATTTAATAATACGTTGGGGAAGCCAGGATGACTCAGTGGGTTAAGCTCTCACTGCAGCACCGGGGACAGAGGATCGAATCCTGGCCCCGGCCCATGCAGACCCATATGCTGAACTGGGGAGTTTCCCCCAGTTCAGTTCTCTCACTCTCTGTGTCTCTGTATCACTCTCTCTCTCTCTCTGTCAAAAACAATAAAAGTAAAATAAAATAAAATAAAATAATCTAAAAAAAATGCATTATCACACTTGATTTTACTATTTTTCAAGAAGAGTTTTTTGTTTGTTTGTTGTTTGGTTTTTTATTAACTCCCTCTCTTGAAGGTTGGAGGAATTAAGAAGTTAAAACACTAGTTCAAGGTCACAGTATTACACGGAATAGCAAGGATTTAACAGTTTTGTCAGGCTCCAGATTTCTACACTAGGTGCTAATGAGTTTCTACAAGACCCTCTTTGCGAAAGGGAAAGGCGAAAACAAACAAACAAGTCAGAAAAGAGAAATAACATGAGAGCAGATTACAGTCTTGTGACCTTGGGCACTGGCCTGGTTAAGTACACCCCTAAAGAGTTTATAACTTTGTCTACTGCTTGATTTCTCCATGCATTTAATGAAACATGGACTTATGACTATGCTACTGCTTCTCTTTGTTTTCCTGTAGAAGATAAACACGCTACATCTCTGAGGTGAGAGACAGGAAGGACTGTGTACTGCGGATTTCCACTGTTGAAAATGCTCTATGTCAGAAGGTAACATTCACCTAATTTGGGACCAATGGATGGGCATAGCCATTAGCATGCTAAATTCTTCATAGGTAAAATGAGAATAGGGTGGTTGGAGGATTGAATTACTTTATAGAAGTAAAGGACTGAGAACAGTACCTTTTTCCTTGAGTGCAATAGAAATATTCAACATAAATGCTACATTGAGGGTAAATCAAAGTCTGTGTCATCTGAAATCAAATGAGCACCGAGTACTGAGAAGAAGATGGTTAAAATTTGAACTCACCTTGCTGTTTATAGAATGGTTTAGAGCAGGGATTCCCAACCCCGTGCCCACGGGTGCCATGGCGCCCGCGGCCCGATTTGTGTGTGCCCGCCATTATTTGACGGCATCAGAAGTTTTTCATAAACACTAAGTAAAACTATAATTTATTTTTATACATTTTTTAGAATTTTAAAGTATTGTTTGAGTATCTACACAAGTTTATTATATTTGTTGGTATGTTTGCGATATCGTATGTATAAGCTTTCCCCTAGCTGTCGCCTTTGTACATGTCGCGTCTTGTGTAGCCGCTGCGCTCTTTAAACTCTCCTCCCCCCAACCGGGAGACGCCAAGTTGCCATTTTGATTGCGGTTGCTGGACTGAGCGGGTCGTGACGGTTAGCTAGGATCACAGTGTTTTGATATATTCGATTTTAAATGAACTAAAAGTGAAGTAGGTAATCTATTATTATGGTGGCAATTTGATATGATATTGTAGTTCTATAACTATTTTTATTTTTATTTTTTTAGTCTTAAAATGAGTGGACCAAATCAGAGAAAACGAACCTATAATTTTAACAGACTGGGAGGAATCATATTGTTTCATTAATTTTAAAGGTAAATGCGTTTGCCTGTTGTGTGGCAGTAGTAGTGCAGTGCCGAAAAAACATAATACTGAACGTCACTTTCAGACAAGTCATACCACTTTTGATATGAATTATCCACTTAAATCTGAAGTAAGAAAGAAAATAATAAATCAACTAAAATTAAGTTTAACTACTCAACAGAATGTTTTCACTAGACATGTGGAAAAATCTAAAAAGGCAACCATTGCTTCTTTCACAATTTCTCACATGCTCGCAAAGAAGAAAAAACCTTTCCAGGATGGTGAGTTGTTAAAAGAAGCATTTTTGACTGCTGCCGATTGTTTGAGGAACATTCTAACAAGCGTGAGATTATGTCGGCGATACAAGACCTACAGTTGTCAAATAACACAATCACAAGAAGAATACATGCAATTTCAAAAGACTTGCAAACTCAGTTAAAGGCTGACTTGGAAATAAGTTACTGTTTCTCTCTGCAATTTGACAAGTCAACAGATATATCAGACACCGCACAGTTGGCAGTTATGGTGAGAATGGTATTTAGTAACTTCACAGTAAAAGAGGAGCTGTTGCAAATATTACCAATGAAAGGACAGACGAGAGGTGAGGATATTTATAAAACTTTTAGGTCAATAAACATGCCTTTGCATAAGTTGTCTGCGATAACTACCGATGGGGCACCAGCAATGGTTGGTCAAAACAAAGGATTGATTGCCCTTTGCAGGAAAGAGGAATCATTTTCAAACTTTATGTCCTACCACTGTATTATCCATCAGGAAGCTTTGTGTTGTAAAATACTGCCCTTTGAACATGTTATGAAAATAGTCACAAAGATAATCAACTCTATTCGAGCAGCTCCATTGCAACACTGACTTTTCAAGGCCCTGTTAGAAGATACTGAAGATAAAG
>PVKE010053208.1:0-10114 GCA_004027555.1 Craseonycteris thonglongyai
CCCACCACCCTGCAGCCCTGCCGCCCACTGCCCCGCCACCTTGCAGCCTTGCTGCCCACCGCCTCGTCACCCTGCAACCCCGCCACCCACCAGCCTCTACCTGCAGCCCCGCCACCCTGCAGCCCTGGCATCCACCGCCTCACCATCCACCAGCCCTCACCTGTAGTCTGCCACCTCTACGCCATCACCCACCAACCTCCACCTGCAGCCCTGCCATCCACCACCCCACCCTGCAGCCCCTCCAGTCACCACCCTGCCACCCTGCATCCGCCATCTACCAACCCCCACCCTGCAGCCCCGCCACCAACCACCCTGCCACTCTGCAGCTCTGCCACCCACCAGCCCCCACCCTGCAGCCCCGCCACCCACCACTCTGCAGCCATGCAGCCTGCTGCCCTGCTGCCCTGCAGCTTCACTGCCCACCACTCTGCAGCCATGCAGCCTGCTGCCCTGCTGCCCTGCAGCTCCACTGCCCACCACCCCTGTGCTTCCTTACCAGCCTCTCACCTCCTCCCCAGATGGGTGCCTGCTTCTCCAAGGTTTTCAATGGCTGCCCCCTTCGGATCCAGGCTGCTGTCACATGGATTCATCCTATCACCCGAGGTAGGCCAGGGCAGGGAGGAAGCCTGGGAATTCCCAGCTTGGGCCCCGGGGGCATGACTGACCTCTGACCCCTTACCCAAACCTGCAGATCAGTTCCTGGTGGTGGGGGCTGAGGAAGGTATCTACACCCTCAACCTGCATGAACTGCATGAGGATACATTGGAGAAGGTAAGGTCCGGCTGGCTGGGGAGAGCAGAGGGCCTTGGGGGTCTGGGGGGCCGACCCCTGTCCATCTATCACTCTGTGGTCTCCAGCTGATTTCACAGCGCTGCGCCTGGCTCTATTGTGTGAATAACGTACTGCTGTCACTCTCAGGTACAGATTGGGGCAGGAAGGGGGTGGGACTGGCAGGGATGCACCCTGCCCACCAACACTCCCTGAGCCCCACCACCCTCCCCACCCCACTGCAGGGAAATCCACGCACATCTGGGCCCATGACCTCCCAGGCCTATTTGAGCAGCGGCGACTACAGCAACAGGTTCCTCTCTCCATCCCCACTAACCGCCTCACCCAGCGCATCATCCCCAGGTCAGTGACCCTAGGGGAGCCTTGGTGTGCAGGGGAGAGTATGGGGGAGGCAAAAGGGCAGAGCCAGAGTTGGAGTATGACCTTTGCCCATTATTGGGGCCTTAGATCTTATACATGTTGCTTTGCCTCTTTGAACCCCCGTTTCCTTATCTGTCAATGCAGTTGGTATCCTCTGCCTATTGGGAAGAGGATAGTGGATGTGAAAGTGCTTCACAAATTGTGGGAGCTGTGGTGGTTAGGATGTGGGGCAGACGTTTACCGAGCACTTAGTTTGTGCCAGATCTTATGCTGGGCTTGGAGACAATGAATCAAATGAGTCCTTGACAATCAGCCCCTGGTACTGAGATGAACTAGAGGGAGAGCAGGAGGGGCCAGGAGGCCTCCGAGAGGTCAGGTGAGCTCATGGAGTTTAGAAGTGCAGAGAGCATGGGTGTCCAACCTTTTGGTTTCCCTGGGCCACGTGGGAAGAAGAATGGTCTTGGACCACACATAAACTACACCAACACTAACAATAGCTGATGAGCTAAAAAAAAAAAAATCAGGAAAAAAACCAACTCATAACGTTTTAAGAAAGTTTATGAATTTGTATTGGGCCACATTCAAAGCTGTGCTGGGCCTCAGGTTGGACAAGCTTGTCCTGGAGGTCATCCAGGCAGACAAGGTAGCGAACAGCCTTCCAGGCAGAGGGAAGAGCAAGTGTGAGTGCATGTCGGTCACCTGGGGCAGTAGAAGGTATTTGCAGAGCAAACTGCACAGGTGGCAGAGTGCCTCCTTTGATGCCAGGCCCAGAATTTGGGCTTTGCCCAACTGGCAGCAGCCCTGAGCATTTTAGAAGGACCCCTCTGTGTGTCAGTCAGGATGCTTCCTGTGGCAGGTGATTCAAATCACTGGCTTAAGCACGAAAGGGAATATAACGGCTCGTGTAACTGGAAGTCCAGGAGCAGGGGATAGCGGCGGGCCCAGCTAGACCCAGGCCTGAATGGCATCATTGGGACTCTTTCTGCATCTCTTGGTTCTGGCTTCCTCTGTTGTCTTCATTCTCACATGGGTAGTACCAGAACCTCTATTTCCAAGTAATTTCCACAAAAGTCTCGGGGGGTCAGTTCTCATTGGTCTAGCGATGATCCAGGGCCCCCCCCCCCCCAAGCTAGTCTCTGTGGCAGGAGGATGAGGAGCTCGGGGGTGGGGGCCAGGGCCAGGCCTGGGTCACATGCCCTCTCCTGGAGCTGGGGGGAGGGACAGAACGGCTCAGCTGGACAGATGGAAACAAGAGGCATGTGCTGATTGGCTGAGGTGATGGTGGGAAGGATGGATTGGAGGGGAGGCTGTGGGCACCTGGAAAGGAGGCCAGCATAGTGACCTGAGACAATGGGAGTTGGACTACTCTGTGGTGAGAACTGGACAGAATCAAGCAATATGGAGGAAGTGAGATTGATGGGATTTGAGGACTGGTCAGGGTGAGCGTGAGGGAGGAAGAGGGCTGGGAGACCACCAGAGGAGCAGAGGGTGTCTTGTGTTTTAGGAGGTGCCCTGGGGGTGTCCATATTAGTCCCTTGTTCATTCAGCACGTATCTACTCAGCACCTGGAATGTGCCAGGCAGTGTTCTGGGGACATGAAATACATCTGTGAACTGAGAGACCCTTATTTCTCCAGACTTGTAGAGAGACAGGCAGTGAACGTAGAAAAGGAGTGTATTCTGTGGTGATGTGTAGAGGGAGGATGCTGTGTGGAGAGCAGGCGGAGGGTCAGGAGGTAAGGGGCATGGATTGTGATTTTAACCGGAGTGGTTAGGAAGGTCCTCACTGAGACGGTGCCGTGTGAGCAAAGACTTGGAGGAGGTAATAGAGCAAACCCTGTGGATGTCTGGGGGAAGCGCATCCCAGGGGGAGGAGACATCAGTGCAAAGGCCTGCTCCTGGCCCAGGTGAGGACCAGTAAGGAGGCTGCTGTGGCCAGATGGATGAAGTGAGATGATCTGAGAGGGCGCTGTGGCCACAGTGAGGCCTGTGGCTTTGACTCAGAGCAGCTTGGAGGTCACTGCAGAAGAGCTGTGTGGACTGAGGGGCCACTGTAGCTGCTGTGTTGAGAATAGTCTAGCGGGGATGAGGGTGGAAGCAAGAGACCAGTGAGGAGGCTGTTGCAATAGTCAGATGGGAGGTGATGATGGCTCAGGCCCGGGTAGCAGTGGAAGAAGTGAAAAGTGGTTGGATTCTGGTTTTATTTTAAAGTTGAACCAACAGGACTTCCTGACAATTGGTGGATGGGAAAAATGAGGAGTCAAGGATGACTTCATGGTTTTTGGTCTAGGCAACAGGAAGGATGGAGCTGTCATCAGCTGTGGGTGGAGCAGAATTCAGTGTTGTCACGTTAAGTGACCTCCATCAGCCATTGTCTGGGTGAGGCTGAGTTCCAAGGCAGATGGCCAGACTGTGCGCTTATGGGCTTGAGGACATTGTTATGACAAGGTGGGTGGTGGAAGCCTGTGGGCCAGGCTGGGGAGGCCAAGCCAGTGGCTCCACCAGCTGGGGAGACCGGGGCCCAGGCTCTTTCTGCAGTGTCCTCACCTACGGACCACATCTACAGGCACAGCCTCAGGGCTTCCTGGGTTCAGGCCCCAAGCCAGTCTTTGCTTTGGCCCAGGACCTATAGGAAACAGGCCCATTGGAGCCCAACACGTCACAGGCAGCTTTGGGTGTGTGTCTGGGAAATCACAGAGTCCCAGTGTCCACTTCAAATGTAAACAGCGGAGAACCAGAATTGTTTGGAGAAAAAAAAAAAAAACTAATACAGAATTCTCTGTCTTATCTGAAAGGCCAGTTGGGGGAGAGAGTGGGAGGAACAAGCGGTGGGAGAAGAGTGAGGACACAGGGGCAGAGACAGGCAACCGAGCAGGCAGGCGTTGGCTTCCTTGGTGAGGCCCACATCCTGGCAGAGGACACAGACAGGGCCTGGGTCACTGGGAGGAGGAGGTGGCAGGGCTGCTGACATGTAGCCCTGTTCCCCAGAGGAAGAAACGGGCTCAGGCGTTCCCTTGGGAGTTTGGGGAACAGCCAGTAACCAAGACAAGGACCCCATTTCTCCCCAGGCACCAAGGTGATCCAGCCAGTGGCTGCATTTGGTCTCTGCTGAAGCAGTTGGGGACAGGCCATTGACCTTTTCCTGTTTGTCCATTTGTGACCGGGTTCTGTTGGGTGGGGCCGGGCTGTGAGCGCTTAGGCCTGCCTCCGCTCCCAGCCCCTCCATGTTCTTCCTTCATTTCTTTTGCCTAAAGAAGATTTTCAGTGACTGGAAATAGGTGTGAAATAGCAGATGATGAAAAAAGCTAGCCCTTTGGGATAGCATGTGACGTGCCAGGCTCTGCCATAAGCCCTTCCCTGCGTTAAGTCATTTAATCCTTGCTGCAACTCTGTGAGGAGGATGTCACTGTGATCCCATTCTACAGTTGAGGAAACTGAGGTGTGGAGAGCTTAAGTGACTTGCCCAAAGTTGCACAGTTAGAGGTAATTCTGTGCCCCAAACCCTGGACTGGACAGACAATCCTGGCTGTAGAGGTGGGGGCTGGAGCTGCAGTACGGCTTCAGATCGGTGTCTTCAACTGCTGTTTCAGGGCAAGTTGCTCTGCCTCTCTGAGCCTGTCTCACTTGGAAGGCGGGGAAGAGGATAGTACCCACTTCCCAGGGCTCTGCGGGGGCCTCGCCCATGGATGGCACCCGTGACACATGCCCTGTTTTTTTCCCTACAGGCGCTTTGCTCTGTCCACCAAGATCCCTGACACCAAAGGCTGCCTGCAGTGCCGTGTGGGTAAGAGCTAGGCTGATCAGGATCAGGAAGTGGCTGGGGCACAAGCCCAGCCCAGTGCCCACTGCTTGCCTCTCTTGCAGTACGGAACCCCTACACAGGCAGCACATTCCTGCTGGCCGCCCTGCCTGCCAGCCTGCTCCTGCTGCAGTGGTATGAGCCGCTACAGAAGTTCCTGTTGCTGAAGGTGTGCGGTGGGTGCGGTGGGGCCCAGAGGACCCTCAGGCGGGTGGCAGGGACCCTGGTGAGAGAAATGGAGACCTGAGCACCCCTGCTGCCCCCCAGAACTTCTCCAGCCCCTTGCCCAGCCCAGCAGGGATGCTGGAGCCACTAGTTCTGGATGGGAAGGAGCTACCACAGGTGTGTGTGGGGGCTGAGGGCCCCGAGGGGCCTGGCTGCCGTGTCCTGTTCCACGTCCTGCCCCTGGAGGCCGGCTTGACACCTGATGTCCTCATACCACCTGGTAAGCAGGAAGGCTGGGCTGCCACATGTGCGCGCATATGCCGCGCTTACAGTTCTGCGTAGACCTTGGGGGCCCCAAGCTCCCGGTCGCCCTTCAGCTGGGCTGCCGTAAAAGGTTCCATTGGGCCAAAGGGCTTGGCATCTAAGAAAAAACTGACCAGCACTGCATGGGCTTTAGGACCAGAGCCAAACAGGCAAGGTGGGCTCCAGAAGCCTCCATTCTGAGCAAAGAAGCAGGACACTGGGTGTTGGGACAGCTCAGGGGGGCAGAGTGAGTGGTAGTGGGTAAAAGAGAAGGGACTTTGCACTGGACTAAGGCCCTACTGTGTCCCAGGCCCCAAACCAGGGCTCTAATGCACAGGACTTCATTCTTATTCCTCACAAGGGCCCCCAAGGTTGTCTTCCTCATGCCTGTGTTATGGATGAGGAAACTGAGGCTCAGAGATTGGAGGTCACACAGAAACTGAGTCACGAAGCCTGGTTCTCCTGACTCCAGAGCCCCTGCCCTCCCCCAGCTCCCTGCGACTTACCCTCTCCCCACCCCGCCCCCACTGTGAGCCTGCAGAAGGGTCCCTTTGCCTTTCTGAGCCTCAGTTCCCCAGCTATGCAGTGAGATTAGGCATCCTGGCCCCCTACTGGGCTGTAGTGAGAATGAAATGGGCTAATGGCCAAGGGCTTCCTACAGCATATCTGCAGCATCCTCTCAGGGCCACAGTAGGGCTGGTGGCTCAGCCAGGCCTGTCTCCTTCTCTGCCTGTAGAGGGGCTCCCAGGCTCAGCCCAGCAGGTGATCCAGGTGGACAGGGATACAGTTCTAGTCTGCTTTGATCGTGAGTACCTCTGGGATTAGGGCTTCAGCCCACGGAGGGTGGGGGAAAGGGAAGCATTGTGGAGCCTTTCCAGAGGGGAGCCACCCCATCCCCACTGACCAGTCCTCTCCCTGTGCAGGCTGCGTGAGGATTGTCAACCTGCTGGGCGAGCCCACAGCCACACTGGCACCTGTGCTGACCTTTGACTTCCCCATTGAGACTGTGGGTGAGTGAACTAGAGATGGGGGTCGGGAGACGGGAGTATCCCCAGCCTGGAGCACATGATGTGGCCCAGGGGCCTGGGACTGGCAGCAGGACAATGAGCCAGATCCCCGAGCCCCTCTTAAGAGCCATCCTGGTCACCTGCAGTCTGTGAGGACCTCTGTGGCTCAGACCTGGGCCCAGGGTATGGCTGGGGAAGCCAGCGTCCTCAGAGCAGGCATAGAGCTGATGGCAGCCTGGCCCCTCCTAGTGTGTCTGCAGGACAGCGTGCTAGCCTTCTGGAGCCATGGAATGCAAGGTCGTAGCCTGGATACCAATGAGGTGAATGGGACTTGGGAACCCAGCTGCCCTCCACCCAGTTGTCCCCACCTCTCAGGAGAGGACCTGCTGGGGTGGCCTCAGTATCCTTTTTCTTGTTAGGTGACCCAGGAGATCACAGATGAGACACGGATCTTCCGAGTGCTTGGGGCGCACAGGTAGGACTTGGTGCCCTGGCCTCCCTTTCAGATGCCCTGCAGTCAGATGGGTGTGTCCAGGTGACTTCCTGCCTTGCTCACCTCTGTTTCTCTCCTCCAGAGACATCATCCTTGAGAGCATTCCCACCGACAACCCAGGGGCTCACAGCAACCTCTACATTCTCACGGGCCATCAGAGCAGTTACTGAGCGGGCCAGGCCTGGCCCGTGGCATCCCCCGCCCCACCCCCATGCCTTAGCTGCAGTTCATTTTAGGCAAAGGGGCCCCTCCCAGATCAGAGAAGGCCAGGCCCCTAGCTCTGCTGGGCTGAAGGTCAGAAATAATCCTGAGAAGTTCTGGGGCTGTGGAGGGGAGGGGAGTCCACCCCAGACCCTTGCAATAACTGGACCAGAAGAAGCTGCTGTCACCTCCCCTTCCCCTTCAGGCAGCCCAGACCCTAGAGCCCCTTGGCAGGGTGGGGGCAGGCCCTGGGCCATCCATTCCATTTTGTTCCACATTTCCTCTCCATTCTCCTGGCCGAGAGCCTGCCCCCTGTGCCCTGTCCTGGAACATATTTAAAAGAGAGAACTATATTGTTATTAAAGCTGGTTTGATTTTATTCCACTCGTCCCTTGGGGTCAGGATGAGGGAGCACTGAGCCCACTGCCTCATTTCCCTCCTCCTCCCTCCCTCCAGCACATCTCTATGGGCACACCATGGAAGGGCAGGCCACCAGTGTTGTAGTGGCTTCCTTGTGGGGGCAGCAGGCGGCAGTGCTGGGGAAGCCAGTGGCCCCAGAAGGCATCTCAGGGGCGCTGTGTCTTCCTGGGCACCCCTGCTCAGAATGAGCCCTCAGTTTTGCAGTATGGCCAAGGAATCATGGAGATGGGAGGCCCCTGAACAGAGGGTCTCTCTGCCAGAGCAGTCCTGTGCCCTATAGGATCTCATCAGGCAGCCAGGGCCAGGCCCAGCCTGGGCCAGCCAAGGGCTGCTCCACCCAGCCCCCAAGGAGGCCTATGGAAACCGTCTGCCATGACCTGTATCCCTGGCCCAGCCCCGGGGCTGCCTCCCTGCCTCCCACCTTTGGCCTAGGTATCAGTGTGCTCCATCAGGTCAGGCCTGCTGAACTTGGGCACCATCATCAGGCTAGACTGGGAAGATTAGCCTGTGTCCATTTAACAAGCATTCCCAGAGGGCCGCCTTGTTGCCAGGCACTGGGCTCACAGAGGACTCACTACCAAAATAGACGAGCCCCACAGTGACTGGGGCTGTCCTTGCCGGAGCTGCATCTTGAGGGCACATCCATCCACCTGTGACTGACCTTATGCTTTGCATAGTCATTCTCCCATGTTTCCCTCTTAGAGGGCTCCCTACTCCAGGGAGCCTCCTGTTGCCCCAGGCACTGACTGACCAGAGCTTTGGGGCAGGTGAGGCCACGGGCAGGATGGCAGCTGGCCTTGAAGGAGGGCTTGGGTGCACAGGCAGAACGGCTGCAGAGAGTTTGAAGGCCCTGGGTCTGGGGAAAGAGCTTGGACCAGGTCTCTATCTAGTATGGCTTCATCTCCCTTCTGATATTCAAGACAAGTGTTTAAATAAGAACTTCTCTATACCTTGTAGGCTCTTGGGAAATATTTGAGAAATGAATTTAAAGATAAGTGGGTGAGTAATGGGCAGATGGCAGCTTGTGTGAAATGTGCAGCATCCAGTCCCTAATGCACCTGGCAAGGGCCCCAAGCAGTTCCACGATTGTCATATTTCCCCCTTGTTCACCCTTGAGCAGAGCCCCAGGTGCTCTGATGACTTTGTACCTGGGTTTCTCAACTGAAATGGGGTGGGGGGTGGGGGTATGCAAGTTAATAGGGCATCTAATAGGCCAAATGGTGGAGTAACAGGGATATGATTCCTAAGCTCCAATTTTCCAGATTTCTTCATAGGAGTGGAAGGTGAGCTCCCTCTCAGCACAGGCTCTGACCACAGGTACCCAGAGAGAACAGATCTGCCCACGAAGTGTCAAGCGGCAGACAGTGCCACCTTGTGGCAGGTTGCCCCAGCCCTGGGCTGCCACCCTTGTCTGAAAAGGGATTGGGGCTGTTAGTAATGGGCCAAAGTGGGGGGGATCTGAGGAAAGCAAAATACTGGCTGCCAGCAAAGGCTGGCCACAAACCAAAGAAAGGTCAAGAAGCCGGGGAAGATGCCCTGAAAGACTAAAATTATGTATTTTTTAAATAGCCCTTGTTCATGGTACATATTTTTTTTTTTAAGATTTATTTATTTATTTATTTATTTATTTTGAGAGAGAGAGAAATACAGAGACAGAGACAGAGAGAGAACTGAACTGGGGGAACTCCCCAGTTCAGCACATGGTTCTGCACGGACCGAGGCCGGGACTCGATCCTGGGTCCCCGGCTCTGCAAAGTGAGCGCCCAACCCACTGAACCATCCCGGCTTCATCCCAGATCCCATTTGCTTATGAACACTTCTGGAAGTATTTATGCATATTTATGCAGTCCTCTGTACTTCACTCTCCCCTCTTTACACCAGGGTAACAAGTTACACACTGTTTGCATCTTGCTCTTTAAAACCTGTCCCGGAGAGTGTTCCATGATCTGTAGGCCCCTCCAACCCTCCTTTTTTAAAATAGCCAGTGCTAGTCTATTGTATGAGGGTTTTCCATAACTAATGTTAATTTCCTGTAATTACATCCCTACTGATGAAATTTTGTTTCTACTACTTTGATATTACAAGTAACACTGCAATAAATATTCTTATGCCAGTGCCACTCTGTACATATTCAACTGTCTTATAGGACAAATTCCTGGAGTGGCAGTGCTGGGTCAGGGGTGGCCATGTTTATATCCTAATGATAGCTACTGTCAACTTGCCCTTCCTAGGCAGAGGCCGCTGGGATGGATCAGATCAGCCTCTCTCAGCCATTCCATGGGCCAGTGGAAGAGGCATGGGCACTCCTCTAAAAATACAGAAAATGCCAGGGTTTAGCAGGAGGCTCTAATTTTCTATTTACATTTCAATACCCAATTCTCTCACCCTAAGTGAATGTCCTACAATTCAATTCTGACATGAATTGCCCTGAGTTGGCAAAGACCCTACAGGGTAAGGAATTCAGCCACAAGCTCTGGGTCTCCAGGCTACCCATACCATTGTACAACTCGGTTACAAATTCAGAACTCAGGAAAGCACTATATTATAATTACTGTTTTGTTATAAAGAATACAAATGA
>PVKE010053209.1:0-10113 GCA_004027555.1 Craseonycteris thonglongyai
AAGAATTTAAGGGATTGGTTGGTCCAGTTTTCCATCTAGTGCCATATTCACCACAGAACCCTGATAAGCTGATGGCAAATTTCGACCTGCAATGATGTACAAGTAGATCTTTGTAAGCCCCAAAGCAATAGTTTGACCTTTATGAATCTTTCATTTCTATGCAGCTTTAATTAAATCTATCTTTCTGGCAGAAGGCCCTTTCTACTTTTCTTTTCTCAGTGTTGAGAATCCTCCACCCATTCAGCTCTTCTCCACGTACATTGTACTTTTGTATGCTTCTCTTCACTGTGGTAAATGTCTGTAGGAACCTTTCTGGGTTATTAGGGTCCACCTTAAGTGTGGCTAACCATGATTTAGCATAACTGTCTGACCAGTACAGAGTAAATGGCTCGTATGTTGTAGTCCTGATATTCTGATCTCAGAGTTCTATGAAAGTGCCATTTCTCTCTTGAAAAGAGACAGGTACAGTGAGTTCAACCATTGCTGTTTCTCTTCCTGATGGACAACTGCATCTGCTGTGAGGTAGAGCCATATGACTCAGATCTGGCCAATGCAATATATGTGCAAGTCATATATTGACTTCTCAGTCTGGCCTTAAACTACTAAATTCACTCTCATGAGATTCTTTATCGACTTTCTGTCACTCTTGTCCCTCATCTCTTGGTTTCATGGAAAGCATATAGTAGAGTACTCAGAGGGAGAAATGGAAGTGTCTAAATCTCAAAAGGAAGTTATGCAGGTAAGATTCCCAGCTAACTGCCTGTCCTCATTAGACTATCAAAGGAGTCAAAAATACACTTTTATTTTACTAAGTCACTCAGAATTTGGATATTCCTATGAAATCTGAACTCAGATGATCCCAATACAGAGCCCAAATGTTAATACACATGATTGGGTAATAACAGGGAAATAATTATGACAGCACTTCAAGTGATATATGAATTGACAGACCTTTTTTTCATCACCTTTACTTGTGGAACTTCCCAAGAGATGAGAGTAAATTACACCTTAATCCCAAATGGAGTCATCAACATTTTGGGTGTCACAACTCACTTCCTACTACTAGAATGTGTTGACACCCACTTGAAGGTGTGAAGAGACCCAAGTCAGCACCAAACAAGTCATCAGTTACTATGATACAATCACTACATAAAAAAATAACAATGTTTTTAAGTGTCTACAAAAGCTGTTGCAGTCATCACATACTTTACTTATCTGTTCTTCAATAGGATGCCACTATTTGAATAAGACTGCTCGCTCGTGCCTTCACAATTTTTTCAATAAACATTTTAGGACCAGAGTGCCAGATCCACTTCTGTTGTGTTTCTTCTTCATTGGTTGTGGACGTAGCCTGCTAAATCAACATTCTGTATGACAGATATTGTCAGTTATGTTAAGTTTACAAGTGAGATTCACACATTAATGTAAATTTTGCAGAATACTTGAGAAGGGTTTGCCACACAGGAAGGTGATACAGCATACCTGCTGAGAATTAACTGAATGGTTTGATATCTTTTTCTGGATAATTTTTTCTAAGAATGATAAAAAAGATTTCTGTTTTTTTAGTGCATAAACTATTTTTACACTATGTTTGTAGTAAATTGAAGTAGATCCTGTATGAATATAACTAATTGGATAAATTTTAGCAGTTACATATGTGTGTGTTTGTATACATTTGTATATATGTATAAATTTTTGAGATAGCTTAGCAGAGAACAGAAGAATGGGTGGAATATTGAAATTACTTTGTAACACATGATTTTAGTGAAATTCCATGACATCTGGATAAATTTATGACCTGCCACATTCTACCCAATTTCAGCTAGCCACCAAGCTCAGGCAGGCATGTTATCATATCCACCCCATTAGTGATGTTGCACCTGATTCCAGTGGACTCAAGAATCACTCCAATGCTCTTATATTCTGGATACATGTTTGAGCTATTCAGGCAGTCATCTGACTTTGATGGATTGATATAAAAATTAAGGTCCTCAAAGATCTCTAATATTATATCACACTATGCTTGGCCATGTCTCCTCATGCATCTCTTCCCTTCACTCAATACCTATGTGCATACCCCATCAAAATACTCCCTCTTCTCTTTGGGCTGTCTCCTTTAACCTCCATGCCTTGGCATCTGTTGATATCTGCTTAAATGCCTTCCTTTATGCAGCTTTGTAAAATTCTATTGATTTTCCACTGCCAGAATAAATGCCTACTTCATTGTGAGTTCTTTCTTCTCCTAGTTAGAAATAATTCTTACATCTTTGCACCCTCAAATTGCTTTGTTTGTATGGCTCTTATAGCAGGACTTACAGTCATTTTTCATATGCTGGTTTATCATTCTGATTGAACCATAACCTATACATGAGCAGGCATTATATTTCATTCTTATAAGGCCTAAAAGAGTTGTACGTAAATGTACTCAGTATATGTATAAGGAAGCAAGTGGGAGAATTGTTAATGTGTCAGAACATGTGTGTTTAAAGGAAATTTCAAATTCCCTTTTAGAAGTACTTTTAAATGTCAATAAGAACAAATAAAAAAAAAACAAGCTTAAATTGTTTTTTAGAAATTACATGATTTAGATTGAAAATGCCTTAATATATCTTCTTCCATTTGGTTGGTTGCTTTTTTGTTTTGTTGATGGTTTCTTTTGCTCTCCAGAAGCTTGCTTATTTATTTATTTATTTGTTTGTTTGTTTATTTAGTATTTATTTATTTTTGAGAACCTTTTTAGTTTGATATAACCTTATTTATTTTTTTGTACTTATACTTCCCTTGCCTTTGAGGTAAAATTCATAAAATCCTCTCTGAACTAAGGTGCATAAGTTTAGAACCTATGCTTTCTTCTATGTAATTTATTGTTTCAGGTCTTATATTTAGGTCTTTAATCTGTTTTGAGTAACTTTTGGTATATGGTGATGGATAAAAGTCTTATTTCATTCTTTTGCATGTGGCTTTTCAATTTTCATAATACCATTTATTGAAAAGGCTTTCTTTTCTCCATACTCGAATGAAATGAGAAAATATTGATATCTATAGACAGCATATATAGCTTAGTACCTGCCACATCATAGGCGCTTTATAAAATTAGTTGATGCCTCTACTTTCCCAACCAGGGACTGAGTCAAGTACTTGGGGAAAAATATAGACAGGGGCAAGGGGAAGGGAGGGGGAGAAAGAGGAAGAGAGAGAGAGAATAAAAAAGATATAGTAATTTTATCCAAAGACTTTATAATGTAGTAGGGAAATGGACACATAATTTACACTAACTATATGAGTCTAGAAAAATGGCATAATATGAGAGAAAGTAATGGTTTTGGAATCAGAAGCCATTACTTAGAGTCCTAATTTCATTAGTTACTTGCTGGGTCATTTTGTGAAGTGTTTTTACTTCTTTAAATTTGTTTTATCAATTGTTAAATTTAATTGTTAATAATGGAACTGACAAAGTTGAGAATATGACTTGAAATGAGTTATTGGAAAGTTATAGGTTAATTACAGAACTTTCTAACACAAGATTCAGTATATTTATAAGAAACACGGCCATTTCTTTTCACTGTAATTCCACTGTGTTTCCTGCAGTGATATATAAATGTTTATTCCCACGATCACACATCCTATAGGTTTTATTAGGAAAGCATGAGTTTCTTGAGGGCAGAAGTCATTTTATTCTATTGAGTTTTATGGTGCGTATTTAATAAATGTTAAAGGAAGAAAAGTAAGAAAAATGAACAAATTGTTGTAATAAAAATATAAGCATAATGGAGGGAATAATGAATGTCAATTTGCATAGAGGGAGAGAAATAGAGAAGACCTCTCAGGGGTGGCATATTTAAAGTGAGTCTTAAAAGTTGAATTGAAGTTTAACAGAAAGAAGATAAAAGAATATTACAGATACAGTAAAGGTTCTTTACCAGGGCTTAAAGGATAGGCTCCTAAGGACTCAGAAATTTATATAATTTTATGTGTTTATGCATTTGTTCTCAAGGCTAGGGACCATAGGTTTTGACAAACTCTCAAGGTTGTCAGCATCACAAGAAAAGTTTAGAACTATTGAGGTTAGAAGAAGATGAATGAAACAAAATGTGGGAGAAGCAGATCATTATTAAAGAGTAAAAATTTATTATAACTGGATTGTACTCACTCTAATCTCCAAAATCAGTTCAATTTTTTTCTGAAAAATAAAATTTTTTTAGGCTTCTAAATGCAATACAGGAGATGCAGGGATGGCTCAGCAGGTTAAGCCCTGGCCTTGCAGCCCCAGGGTCTGAGCACTCACATGCTGAACGGGGGTGTGCTTCTCATGTGGAAGACCCCCAGTTCGGGTCTTGCAGGGGCAAGTTTTCCATGTGGGCGGTCCCCGGCTCAGCCCCCAGCTTGTGGGGGAATGCCTCCAATGCAGGAGGCCCCCAGCCCAGTTCCCACCCTGAGCGGCTCCCCCGTGTAGACTGAAACCATGTCAAAACTGATGACAAACAGCTATGGAGACTGCTCTTGGCCCTCCCACTTCTCTCTGTTTCTCTCTGTCTCTGTCTCTGTCTGTCTCTCTCTGTTAAAAACAAGAAAATAAATCTTTAAAAAAATAAAAATAAACACAATACCAACAAACTTTTTATAAATGCCAGTGCCTAATCTTATTAAATAAATTCAAAGGGAGGTAATAACCTCATTATTCATTTAAAAATGTCCATTTATTGAAACTTTTTATAAATGCCAGTGCCTAATCTTATTAAATAATTTCAAAGGGAGGTAATAACCTAGTTATTCATTTAAAAATGTCCATTTATTGATTCATAACAGTGCTTCAAAATTGTCTTAATTCTCTGATTTTTACTTATTCATTTTTCATGTCAAAATTTATTTTATTTTTACCAAATTGCAAGATTTCCAATGATTCTTCTCCATTCCTTTACTACACTTAAATGTGGATTACTTTTTCTACAGACATTTTATGCAGAATAATATATAATACTGAATCTGTTTTTAATATTATTAGCTTTTTAGTCTCCTTTTAAATTAATTTCAGGAGTATAAAACAGCATAATGATTAGACATTTATACCCTTCGCAAAGTAATAATTAGAAATGTATCACCCATCGGACTTTGTACATAACTATTATAGCATTGACAGTATCCTCTATGCTCTACTTTACATCCCATGATTATATATATATATATATATATATATATATATATATATATATACACATATATATATATATATATATATATATATATATTAATTGTAGTTGACATACAATATTATTTTACAAGGGCTATCTGGAAGAAAAAAAAAAGTCATTTTTAGTATTATGAGAACAGTTACATGGCTGGATACTTTCCGGAGAACCCTTGTATATTAGTTTCAGGTGTACAGCGCAGTGGTTAGGCATTTATATAATCTATAGAGTGTTTCCCCTGGTAAGTTCAGTACCCATCTGACACCCTACATAGTCTTTATATCATTGACTATATTCCTGTACTCTATTTCACATCTTTGTGACTATTTTCTGACTACCAATTTGTGCTTCTAAATTTCTTCACTTCTCACCTGTCCCCTAACCCCCTTCCCAACTAGCAACCATCAGTTTGTTCTCTGTATCTGTAAGTCTATTTCTGTTTGTTTGCTCATTTATTCTGTTCTTTAGATTCCATGTATATGAGGGCTGTCCAGAAAAAAATCCAACCATTGTCAACATAATGAGAATGGTTACATGGCTGGATACTTTCTGGACAACCCTGGTAAGGTGAGATCATATGGTATTTGTCTTTCTCAGTTTGACTTATTTCATTTAGCATAGTAACCTCTAGGTTCATCCATGTTGTTGCAAATTAAGATTTTATTCTTTTGTATGGCAGAGTAATACTCCATTGTATAAATGTATCACAATTTCTTTATTCAGTTTTCTATTGATGAACATTTTAGTTGTCTTCATATCTTGGCTACTTTGAATAGCACCACAGTAAATAAATATAGGGTTATATATATCTTTCTGAATTAGTGTTGTTTTTTCTCTTTAATGTCTTTGGTTTTAAAATCAGGGTAATAGCATCCTTATAAAATGAACTTGGGAACATTCTCTCCTCTTGGGTCTTTTGGAATAGTTTGGAAAATATAGGTGTAAATTTTTATTTTTGAATGTTTGGTAAAATTTACCTGTGAAGTCCTTTTGTTTGTTGGATGCCTTTCTCTGTTTGCTTCTATGTATTAGATAAAACTTCTATGTCTCTCAGTCTTTGGTGGGTGGCCTTATGTGGTATATGTCCTGTGTGCTCCAGTGGTACAGTCTTCCTGATCTCCTGTGAACGTATTTCAGGAGTGTCCCTTGTGTGTGTTATATGTGTTCTCCTACTGTAGTTGAGTCTTGATTGCTTTTAGCGTATCATGAGCTACTGTGTGGAGGCTAACACTTCGAAGTAGGATTCACCCTCATGGGCTCTTGTACATATTGAGCCTACCCTTTTGGTGTGCTCCTTGTATGAATAGCCAAGTAGAGCTCTGGTGTGCTCTGAAGCAGGGCTCTGGGTGTGTTGTTTCTGGTGTCTCTTGGGAGGGGCTCTTGCACAGGCCAATTTTTGCCTTGCCTGTTACCAGCCCATGGCTACCTGGCAGGAGCCACAAAGCTATATGTGGTTAATTGCTACCTGTGCTGGACCTGAAGGCATGTGGGGGTGGTCTTGTTGTGAACCAAGGGTGGCTGACACCAGTAGTGGGCTGAAGCAGCTTAGCTAAAGGTCTAGGGCCCCCTAGGTCTCTTGCCACCCACTGGCTGCCCATAAGTCCCAGCTGATGAAAGAGCCTCCTTAGGTGTGCAGGCCAGTCTGGTTGACTGGTCTTGAGAGTGCCGTTGGCAATGCAGCCCTAGCTGGGCAAGCTGGGGTCCCAGGGAGGCACAAGGCACGGCCAGTGGTTTGTACAAAGTGAATACAGATTCAGTTCTTACTCCAGTGCCTGGCCTGTGACCACTTTGTACAGCGCCCCAAGGAATTCTCAGTTATTCTTAAACAGCAGGATTTTAGTCTGTGATTGTTTTCAACAGAGGTCTGGCCTTCTTCCCTGTAGTAGAGAACAGCTGGCTGCCTATGGCAATCCCAACAGTAAATGCCAAGCTAAAGATGGGCTATAAAACACCATGTTTGGGGAATAAGTTAGAGCTTCATTTTTACAGTTTAAATTGTTCCTGCAGTTGAAGATGGCAGTGATTACTATGCAATTTAGAATGGCTTTGCTTTTTGTTAGTTTTGTTTTACTTACAGTCAAAAACCACTTATATTTCTCCTTTATGTACTCTATTAAATTACTCAGAAATTATATAACCCACCACAAATTTTATAAAGAGAAGCATGCTATCTAGTGGGAACAGCCTCCTGTATAACAGTCTCTCCAGGAACTGGTCTGCTGAGTTATCTTGTAGACTCATTATACTCCTTATATAAAGTTGGGATAGGTATCAGCAGCATCAGGGCTTGTATTTTCAGTAATGGTTTCTTAAATTAGGAAGTTCAATTCACTTGATTAGCAAATTAAGGAACACTCTTCACATGTAGCCTCATATAGGTTAGGTTTCCACCTATGCAAACATGATGACTCATCTAACTCCCTTCTGCTGGGCAAATAAAGATACACTGTAGTATAGAGATAGGCAAAAGGAAAGAAATAATAAATGTAGTAATGATAATCCTGTACATTTGAATATCAGTTTACACTTTACAAAGTACACTCACAGAGTATGACATATTGAAAGAAGAATAGAATTTGAATTCAGAGAAATATGAACAAGACTAGTGGATCTAGAGTTTACTAGTAAATTAGTAAGCTTCAGTGTTATTACCATACAAAAAGGATCATCTATTTGTCTAGTCCACCTATGAGCATTGTAGGGAGAACTGCTTGGAGTTAAATGAGACATGGAAAATGAAAACAAAACTCTGAGTGCTCTACAGAGGTTAAACCTCATCATGTTATCATCATCTCTTTAAAGCTACATATGGGACTAAAATTTCTTAATAAAGATGGAACTTAAAAAAAAAGTTGCATATTTATTTTTTATGCATACATTTTTATGAGTTTTATTTTAAAGAGGCAATACTAAGCAAAAGTAAGATAAAACATAATTTTTTGTAAGACTAGTGTCTGGAGAAAATAAATTAGTTCAATGTGGGATAAATAAATACTTAAGTGACTAAAATTTATACAGGAACCAAAGCCCCAAGTTTTAGGAAAATAAAGAGAACTAGAAAGAACGTTGAAAAATAATTTTAGTACACAAATATCTCTGGATGGGATCAAAAAATAAGATTTGAAAAAAATCCCTATCTCTAGGTGTCAAGATCTATGACGACTAAAAATAGTAACCTTACTTAATATTTAGAGATTTTTATCATTTAAACTTGAATTAAATGCTTAAAAATAAAAATGTCAGGGACTGAGAGAATATAAAGAGGACTGGGATATGGTTGACTTATAAGACTATGAAAGAATTTTTATGTTGTTAAAAAATGTCAAAATATAAATATAAATAGGCAAAATATAAATATACATGTCTTTTTATTGTAATACTAGGACATTGCTTACCAGGCCTTCGTAAAAATTACTTAAATATCTAGGGGCTTGTTCCTTTGATTCTCAGAAGTTACCTACTAACTTTAATTTCTTAAAAGTCAAGTAGAGATACAAATGAGTTCTGTCCTCGAGAAAAGATAACTTCGTATATTTTACTGTATTATAGGACTATAGCTTCACAACATTATTCCACTTTTTTTTTCTGATGTGACCTGTGTAATTTCCCCAGCAGACTGTACAAATCTCTGTTCCTCAATTGCTCTCTGAACCATGCTATTAACTCTTCTTTCATTAATTAATCTGTGATAAGCATTATTTAAATTTGTGTGTCACATTTTAAACTTAAAAAAAAATGACTCTTCCATGTTTTGTTTTACTTTTGTACTTAACTACATATTTTAAAAAATATATGAGAAGGAATTTGTCAAATTCATATGCTTTTAATTGAATTTGACCTTTATTTTGCATTTATATAAAATTATTTTACTAATTTATTTCACTCTAATCTCATTGACCTGATTAGTGATAAGCAGCGGCATTGTTCACATATCTAACTGAATAAAGTCATGCAGAAAAAAGTTTAAAAGTTTGATGATATTAAATTTTAAAATCACAAAGGATATCTGCATCAGAAAAGAAATTAGAGATTTTTAGTAGATGGTGAACTAATACAATCTACAGTCTTCTCAAAACCCAACTCAAGAAATACTAAAGTTTTAAAAGGGATTGGATATAAGTTAACCTAATAAACTAATGTGAGCTTGTCCAACCTGCAGTTTATGGGATGCATGTGGCCCAAGATGGTTCCGAATGTGGCCCAGGACAAATTTGTAAACTTTCTTAAAACATTATGAGATTTGTTTGCAATTTCTTCTTTTTTTTTTAGCTCATCAGCTATTGTTAATGTTAGTGTATTTTATGTGTGGCACAAGACAATTCTTCCTCCAATGTGGCTCAAGGAAGCCAAAAGATTGTACACACCTGAACTAATGTTTAAAAGGGTAGGGACATTTTTGAATTGAAAGAAAGTTTGTTCTCAGTGCTGGAGATGTGGTTGGTAAAGGGACTGAGGTGTGTAGAAAGGTGTCTGGCAGAAAGTATCAAAGAGAAGTGAGAGCAAGCTATGCTGACTTGCCTGTTGAAGATAGTAGAGAGACGGAAATAAATACCGTATTTTCCGGCGTATAAGACGACCCCCTAATTTTACAGTTAAAACATAGGTTTAGGGCTATATTCGCTGTATAAGACTACCCCCCACTTCCGAGGCAACACCAGTTCTTTTTTTAATTAAATTTTTAATGAATGACATTTTTCGAACATACCGTAATATACCGTACATTGATATGATAAATGGAAGGTCTCTTCACAAATGGCAATGCCATGAACTTGACCAAGAAACAAGAAATCCAAAAGAGAACATTAACAATGATGGCATCATCTGGAAAGAAAATTACATGAAGAACTTGCAGAAAATGCTTGTTTGTGACTGACTGGGATGATAAGAGGTTTTTCTAGGCAGAGGAGCATTGTGAGCTTAAAATCCT
>PVKE010053210.1:0-10113 GCA_004027555.1 Craseonycteris thonglongyai
CAAAAAGTTATGATTTTTCTTTATATAAAAATACTAAAGTATGAAATAAAGGTTGAATAAATAAAAATTGGTTTCAAAATCCTTATGTGTTACTTCTTTGCAACATAAATCAAACACCAAAAAATTTTAACTTATGACATTTGGATAAAACATACAGATCAAAAACAAAATTTTTTTTTTAATGTGACCATGGCCCCATCCAGCAACTAAAATACAAGTGTTTTATCATAAAGTACGTTGCCACATGTGCCTGTGCTACAAGAAAATACATGGAGAGGTGAAAACCGCAAATGAAAACCAAAACAAGTCATACTCATCATATGCAGAGCAGCAATAGCAACTCATGATGAGACATTATCATCACACGCAGCAAAAGTGTTAAAATAAAAGTTGAAGAAGATATGAAGAAATGGAACAATATTCCATGTTCATGAATTGGAAGAATCAATTTAGTTAAAATAGCCATATTACCCAAAGCAATATAAAGATTTAATGCAATTTCTATCAGAATCCCACAGATATTTTTTTAGGAAATAGATTTAAAAAATTATCAGCTTCATTTGGAACCACAAAAGGCCCCAAATTGCAAAAGCAATCTTCTGAAAATAAATAAATAAATAAATAAATAAATAAATAAATAAATAAATAAATAAGGCTGGATGCATCATGCTCCCTGATTTCAGTCTATAATACAAAGTGTCAATAATTAAAACAGCTTGGTATTGGCAGAGAGACAAACATGCAGACCAATGGAACAGAATCGAAAACCCAGAAATTAACCCACAAATATATGGACAGGTAATCTTTGACAAAGGAGCAAAAAATGTACAATGGAGAAAAGGAAGCCTCTTCAGTAAATGGTGCTGGGAAAATTGGAAAACCGCATGCAAAAGAATGAATTTTGACTGTGAACTGTCACCACATACCAAAATTAACTCAAAATGGATTAAGAACCTCCACAAAAGATCTGAAACAATAAAGTGCATAGAAGAAAACACTGACACTAAATTTGTAGACCTTGGGCTCAGAGAGCACTTTATGAACTTGACCCCAAAGGCAAGAGAAGTAAAAGCAAAATTACATGAATGGGACTATATCAAACTGAAAAGCTTCTATACAACAAAGGACACCGTCAATGAAGTAAAAAGGAAACCAATAAATGGAAGACTATATTTGCAAATAATGCCTCTGATAAGGGGCTAGTAGCTAAAATATATAAAGAACTCATACAACTTAACAAAAAAAGACAAACAATCCCATTGAAAATTGGGCAGACTACCTAAACCGGCACTTCTCTCCTGAAGACTTACAAACAGATACATGAAAAAATGCTCAACATCACTAGCAATTAGGGAAATGCAAATGAAAACCGCAATCAGATACCCCCTCACACCTGTTAGAATGGTTATAATCAACAAGACAAGGAATAACAGGTGCTGGAGAGGCTGTGGACAAAAAGGAACACTCATAGACAGCTGGTGGGAATGTAAATTGATACAACCACTGTGGAAGGCACTGTGGAGATTCCTCAAAAAACTAGAAATGGAATTGCCATATGATCCAGCAATCTCTCTCCTGGATATCTACCCAAAAAACCTGAAAACCTTAATCCCCAAAGATATATGTACCCCAATGTTCATCGCAGCACCGGTGGCCAAGTTGTGTAATCAACCAAAGTGTCCTCTGATAGATGACTGCATAAAGAAGTTGTGGTACATTTGTACAATGAAATACTACTCAGCAATAAAAAAAGATGAACTATAGCAATTTGTGACAACATGGACAGACCTTGAAAACATCTTATTAAGTGAAATAGGTCTAACTGAAAGAATCAAGAAATGTATGACCTCACTTATAGTTGGAATATAAAACTGAAAGGAACAAAGAAACAAGGACTCATGGACTCAGTCAATAGTTTAGTGGTTACCTGAGGATAAAAGGAGAGGTGGGTGGAAGAGCTGGGTGGGATGGAGTAGGGAGGAGGAATCAAACATATGGTGATGGAAAGTGAGCTGATTCTGGGTGGTGAGCAGTAATGCAATGTACAGACAATGTAATGTAGAATTGTACCTCTGGAAACAATGTAATTGATATCAATCAATGTCACCCCAATTAATGTATCAATAAAAAAATTAACAAAAAAAAGAGCAGAACTAAATGAAATAGAGAATAGAAAAACAATAGAAAAATTAATGCAACAAAGAGCTAGTTCTTTGAAAAAAATTAATAAAATGGACAAACCCCAATCTAAGCTCCCCAAAGAAAAAAGAGAAAAGACACAAATAATCCAAATTAGAAATGAAAGAGTGGAAAGTACAACTGATAGCACAGAAATTCAAAGGATCATTCAAGAATACTATAAAGGGCTATATGTCACCAAATTTTGCAAACCAGAAGAAATGGACAAGTTTCTAGAAACATGTGTCTACCTGAATTGAATCAGGAAGAACTGTATAATTGAAACAGAACTCTCAACATTAAGAAAATTGAAACAATCATCCAAAACCTCCTGAAGAGTGATAATTAAGCACCAGATGGTCTCTCTAATGAGTATTGCCAGGCATTCAAAGAACTAACACCTAACACCTATCCTCAAATTTTTCCAAAAATTGAAGAAGCAATTATTCCCAACACGTTTTATGATGCCGACATTCTCCTAATACGAAAGCCTGTTAAGGATATCACAAAAAAAAAGAAAAAGAAAAAGAAAGAAAACTATAGACCAATATCTTTGATGAGCACCAATGCAAAAATTCTAAACAAAATACTCTCAAATAGAATACAATAATGTGTTCAAAAGATTACAAATCACTACCAAAAGGAATTCATCCAAGGAACACAAGGATGGTTCAACATATGCAAATCGATAAACGTGATATGTCACATAAACAAAATAAAATATAACAATCATATAATTATATCAATTGATGCTGAAAAAACATTCAACAAGATATAACATCCATTTGTGATCAAAACACTTAATAAAATGGGTATGAAAGAAAAGTACCTCAACATAATAAAGGCTATATATGACAAACCCTCATCAAATGCCATACTGAATGGGGAAAAACTACAACTTTTTCTTCTAAAATCAGGAACAAGGGAGGGAAGTCCCCTGGAGTTTTAGCCAAAGCAATCAGGCAAGGAAAAGAAATAAAGGTCATTCAATTCGGGAGTGAAGAATTTCAACTGTCACTTTTTGAAAATGACATGATTCTTTATATGGAAAACCTTGAAGATTCCACCATAAAGCTATTAGAAATAATAAATGAATATAGTGAAATTGCAAGATATAAAACCAATGAACAAAAATTCATAGCATTTTTATATACAAGCACTGAAACTTCAGAAAAATAAATAAGAAAAATGATAACGTACACAATCACAACAAAAGGATAAAATACCTAGGAATAAAGTTAATAAAGAACAATAAGGACTTATACATAGAAAACTATAAAACAATTACAAGACAGTTAAGAAGACAAAGAAATTGAAAGATATTTCATGTTCATTGATTGGAAGAATCAACATTGTTAAAATGGCCATGTTAACCAAAGCAATATACAGATTTGATGCAATTCCCATAAAAACCCCACATTCTTTTGAAAAATAGATTTTTAAATTCATCAGATTTACATGGAACCAGAAAAGACCCCAAATCATCAAAGAAATTCTAAGAAAAAAAAAATAAGGCTAGAGGCATTACGCTCCTCAAC
The DNA here is from genome assembly GCA_004027555.1 of Craseonycteris thonglongyai. Classification (NCBI taxonomy): domain Eukaryota; kingdom Metazoa; phylum Chordata; class Mammalia; order Chiroptera; family Craseonycteridae; genus Craseonycteris; species Craseonycteris thonglongyai. Next base: position 3,717 of record PVKE010053210.1, read on the forward strand.
TTCAGTTTATACTAAAAGCATCAATAATAAAAAAACTTGGTATTGGCAGAAATATAGACCTACAGACCAATGGAACAGAATCAAAATCTCAGAAATAAACCCAAAAATATATATACAGATAATTTTTGACAAATATATATATATATATACATATATACAACAAAGAAAAAAAAGCCTCTTCAGTAAATGGTGCTCGGAAAATTGGAGAACCACATGCAAAAGAATAAATCTGGATTGTGAGCTGTCATTATATACCAATATTAACTCAAAGTGGATTAAAGACCTTCACATAAGACCCAAACATTAAACTGCATATAAGAAACACTGGTACTAAACTTATAGACCTGGGTTTCAGAGAGAAGTTTATGAACTTGACCGTAAAGGCAAGGGAAGTAATAGCAAAAATAAATAAATAGGACAATATCAAATGAAAAAGCTTCTGCATAGAAAAGAAAACCATCAACAAAATGGAGGAAACCTACTGAATGGGAGAAAATATTTACAAACAACACCTCTGATCAGGGGCTAATATCTAAAATATATAAAGAACTCATACAACTCAACAACAAGAACAACAAAACAATCAAAAAAAAATCGGCAGAAGACCTAAACAGACACTTCTCCCCTGAAGACATACAAACAGTGAACACATATATGATAAAATGCTGAATGTCACTAGCAGTTACGGAGATGCAATTTAAAACCACAATGAGATACCATCTCACACCTGTTAGAATGGCTATAATCAAAAAGATAAGGAATAACACATGCTGAAGAGGCTGTGTAGTAAAAGGAACCCTCATACACTGCTGGTGGGCATGTAAATTGGTACAGACACTATGGAAGGCATTATGGAGATTCCTCAAAAAATTAGGAATGTAAATGTCATATGACCCAGCAATCTCTCTCCTAGGTATCTACCTGAAAAACTTGAAACCTTTAATTTGCAAAGATATATGTATCCCAATGTTCATGGCAGCACTGTCTGTGGTGGCCAAGTCTTGGAAACAACCAGTGTCCTTTGCTAGATGACCGAATAAAGAAGTTGTGGTACATTTACTCATCAATAAGAAAAGATAAAAGACAACCATTTGTGACAACATGGGTGGACCTTGAAACCATCTTACTAAGTGAAATAAGTCAGACTGAAAGAATCAAGAAACTTATGACTTCATTTATAGGTGGAATATAAAACTGAAAGTAACAAAGAAACAAAAATTCATGAATGTAGTCAATAGTTTACTGGTTACCTGAGGATAAAGGGGAAGGTGGGTGGGAGAGTGGGGATGGGGTGGAAGAGTAGGGAGGAAGCATCAAATATATGGTGATGGAAAGACAGCTGACTCTGGGTGGTGAGCACATAATGTGATGCATAGACAATGTAAATATAGAATTTCACACCTTGAACCTATGTAATTGTTGCCAACTAATGTCACCCCAATAAATTTAACAATTAAAAAATAAATAAGGGGAAGCCGGGATGGCTCAGTGGGTTAAGCGCTCACTTTGCAGCGCCAGGGACCAGGGATCGAATCCCGACCCCGGCCCGTGCGGAACCATATGCTGAACTGGGAGCTCCCCCAGTTCAGTTCTCTCTCTGTCTCTCTCTCTCTCTCTCTCTCTGTCAAAAAACAATAAAAATAAATAAATAAATATTTTAAAAAAAAAAATAAATAAATAAAATAAAAGTTGATCATAAAAAAAGAAAAAAGAAAGAAACTTAACTATTGCCTTTGAGGGGAGGGGGGTTATAAAGCTACTAGACTTTTTGGTAAGAACCTTAAGTTATGTCTGCCATTTATGTCAATAAAGTGTTCAAATGATTCAACCATGCTAACTTTGTAATTGTAGTTTAAGTGATATAGAAGATATATAATAATTAAAACTATAATTATTGAAAAAAAATCTAATTGACACAGTCAATAGTTTAATGATTACCCAAGGGTAAAGGGGAAGGTGGATGAGAAAGTAGAGGAGTGAGGGAGCAGGGAGGGAGCATCAAATATGTGGTGATGGAAGATTACTGTCTATGGGTGGTGAGCACATAATGCAATACACAGATAGAGTATTGTACACCTGATACCTATGTAATTTTCACCAAGCAATGTCACTCAATAAATTTAACAATGAAAAAAGAGTGAATGAGTTAAAGACAAAATTTAAAAAGAGATAAAATATGACAGATGCCAGGATAGCACAAAAGGTTGAGTGCTTGCCTTGCAACTGCAAGGCTGGGGATTGAATCTCAGCTCTGTCCCATGCAAACCAACATGTTAAACTGTGGCACAACTGATAACTGCCAGAATTACAGCAGAAGTTCTTGCCTCCTACACAGGAGACCCCTAGTTCAATTCCTGCCCTGCACAGCCTTGCATCTACCTGTGTGGAATAAAATCATGTTACAGCTAATTATATACAACTGTGGAGACTGCTCTGGGTCCTCCACCCCTCCTCTTTCTCTTTTATTTTCTCTTAAGCTGTTAAAAAAATAATCAAAAATGCATAGAAACTAGTGGAATACAGCAAATGCGATATTGAGAGGAAAATTTATATCATTATAGGCTTACTTCAAGAAATGGGAAGAATCCCAAATAACCAGCCTAATATTACATTATTAAAAAATAAAAAAAAACTAGAAAAAGAAGAGCAAATGTAACCCAAAGTCAGCAGAAGGAAGGAAAAAATAAAAATATTAAAGCAGAAGTAAATAAAACAGACAACAAAAAACACAATAGAAAAAATTAATACAACAAAGAGACTGTTCTTCAAAAAGATTTATAAAATTGACAAATTCCTGGCTAGATTCAATAAGGTAAAAAGAGAAAAGACACAAATAACCAAAATAAGAAATGAAAGATGAGAAATTATGACCGATGCTACAGAAATAAAAATAATCACATGAGAATATTATAAAGGACTATATGCCACCAAATTCAGTTACTTAGAATAAATCAAAAAGGTTTTAGAAACATTTCACCTACCTAGACTGAATCAAGAACTAATCTAAATAGACCAGTTAACGTTAGGAAATCAGAACAGTCATCCAAAACCACCCCAAAAGTGAAAGTCTAAGACAAGATGGCTTCACTTGTGAATTCTACCAAACATTCTAAGAGAATTGAATACTTATCCTCCTCAAACTCTTCCAAAAATTTGAGGAAGATGAAATACATTCCAACTCATTTCACAGGCAACATTACCTTGGTACCAAAGCCTGGTAAGGATAAAACACCCACAGCCACACACAACACACACACACACAACTACAAACCAATACCTCTGATGAAAACAGACACAAAAATACTAAACAAAATACTAGAAAATATACAACAAATGCAAAATAATGGAATACAACAATACATTTTTTAAATTATACATTCTGATCAAGTGGAATTCATTCCAGGGACACTAGAAAGGTTCAACATATGCAAATCAATCAATGTAATGCACCACATTAACAAAATATTAGATAAAAACCATATGATTATATCAACTGATACAGAAAAAGCAATTAACAAAATACAACATCTATTTATGATCAAAACACTTAATAAAATAACAGAAAAGTACTTCAACATAATGAAAGTCATACTCATATATAACAAATCCTAAGCTAAAATCATACTGCATGGAGAAAAACTGAAAGCTATTCCTCTAAGATCAGGAAAAAGATAGCATTTCCCCCAGTCACCAGTTGTTCAACATGGTGCTGGAATTCCATCTTAGACAGAAAAATCAGTCAAGAGAAATTTTTTTAAAAAGGCATCTAAGTTTGGAATTAAGTTAAATTGTCACTTTTGGCAGATGACATAATGCTTTATATAGAAAAGTCTAAAGACTACACCAAAAAAAACCCTATTAGAAACAATAAACAAATACAACACATTGTAGGATGCAGCATTTGCCTCACAATCAAGAGGTCCAGGGTTCTATTCTTGGCCACAGCCCATGCAACACCAGGTGCTGAATTGTGGCTCAACTGGTAATTGTTGGGATGGCTCAGCAGGGAAGGTTCTCACCTGACAAATAGGAGGCCCCAGTTCAGTTCACTCCACTTGAAGCCCCACATCCACCTGTGTGGAATGAAACCACTATGAAAACTGCTCTGGTCCCTACCCCCCTTCTCTCTCTCTCTCTTTTTCTCTCAAACAATAAAATAAAAATAGAACAATTTTTAAAAAATATTTAAGAAAACAAAGAAATGGAAAGATATTCTGTGTTCATGAATTGAAAGAACATAGTTAAAATAGCCATATTACCCAAAATAATGTATAGATTTAATGCAATTCCCATCAAAATCACAAGGACATTTTTTTTTCAGGAAATAAATTAAAAAATTATCAAATTTTTATGAAACCATAAAAGACTACAAATAGTCAAAGCAATCTTAGGGAAAAAGACAAGGCTGGAGGCAGTACACTCCCTGATTTCAATTTATACCATAAAACAACAATTATTGATACAGAATGGATTTGGCAGAAGAACATGCACCCAGACCAGTGGAATAGAATTTAGAACCTAGGAATATATATATATATATATGTATTTTGACAAAGGAGCCAAAATTACACAATGGAGAAAAGAAAGCCTATTCAATAAACGGTGCTAAGAAAGTTAAAAAGCCACATACAAGAAAATGAGTCTAGACTGTGGTCTCTCACCATATACCATAATTAAAACTGTATCAAAGGCCTACACATAAGACCTGAAACAATAAATTGCATACAAGAAAACATTGGTACTGAACTTATGCACCTAGAGTTCTGAAAGAAATCTATGAATTTGACCTCAAATGCAAGGAAAGTAAAAAGAAAAAAATAAATGAATGGAACTATATCAACAAACCAAAGATGCTGCCAACTGAATGGAAGAAGATAATTGCTAACCAACCATACTCCCAACTATATCCAAACAATATAAAGAACTTGTACAACGCAACTACTACAAATTTTTGAAAATACAATTACAAATTGGGCAGAGGACCTGAAAAGACACTTTTTTCATGAAGACATACAAATGGCCAATTGATAAATGAAAAAATGCTCACCTTCACTAGCTATTAAGGAAATTCAAATGAAAACCACAATGAGATATCACCTCACACTTGTTAGTATGCCTATAATCAACAAGACAAGGAATATTAAGTGCTAGAGAGGCTGTGGAGTAAAGGCACCCTCATACACTAATGGTGGGAATGTAAATTGGTACAACCACTATGGAAGGCAGTATGGAGATTCATCAAAAAACTAGGAATGGAATTGCCATATGACCCAGCAACCCCTTTCCTGAGTATCTAGCCCCCAAATTTGTAAACTTTAGTCCACAAAGATACATGTACGCCGATGTTTATTGCATCACTTTTTGTGGTGGCCAAGCCATGGAATCAACCAAAGTGTCCTCTGATAGATGACTGGATAAAGAAGTTGCGGTAGGGAATCAGGGATGGCTCAGAGGGTTAAGCACTCGCTTTGCAGCCTTGGGGATCAGGGATCGAGTCCCAACCCCGGCCTCTGTGGACCCATGTGCTGAACGGGGGTGTACTTCCCATGCGGGAGTTCCCCAGCCCAGTTCCCACCCTGCGCGACCCCCGCCCACCTGTGTGGAATGAAACCATGTCAAAAAGCTGATGATGTACAACTATGGAGACTGCTCTGGGCTCTCCCCCTTCTTTCTGTTTCTCTCTGTTTCTGTCTGTCTCTCTCTCTGTGAAAAACAATAAAATACACCTTAAAAAAAAAAAACCAGAAGTGGTGTATTTACATAATGGAATATTACTCAATGATAAGATAAAATGCTGCCATTTGTGACAACATGGAGGGTCCTTGAGATCAGTATATTAAGCAAAATTAGACAGAAATAATAAAGAACCATATGACTTCACTTATATGTAGAACATAAGACTGAAAGTAACAGAAACAAAATCACAGACAATGATTTAGTGGTTAACTGAGGGTAAGGGGAAAGAGGGTGGGAGAAGAGAGAAGGAGCATCAAATATATGATGATGGAAGAGGAACTAACTCTGAGTGGTGAACATATAATGCAATATATAGATAATGTAATGTAGAATTGTATACTTGGAACCTATATAAATTTTATTAACTGATGTCACACCAATAATTTTAACAATAAAAAAACTATAAAGTACATATCTTACAGACACCATAAAAATCAGTTTACAAATTGGACAGAGTGCCTGAACAGACACTTCTCCAAAAAAGACATACAAACAGCCAATAATATGTGAACAATTGCTCAACTTCATTAGCAATTTGGGAAATGCAAATCAAAACAAGGAGATATCACCTCATACCTGTAAGAATGGCTATAATCAACAAAACAAGGAATAACAAGTGCTGGAGGGGCTGTGGAGAAAAAGGAACCCTCATACACTGCTG